>JAODUO010000571.1:25000-47500 GCA_025642075.2 Ridgeia piscesae
GTTGACAACATGGTTGACAGCGTGGTTGACAGTGTGGTTTAAAGTGTGGTTGACAGCGTGGTTGGCAGCGTGGTTGAGAGCATGGTTGACAGCGTGATTAACAGCGTGTTTGTCAGCGTGGTTAACAATGTGGTTTAAAGTGTGGTTGACAGCTTGGTTGACAGCATGGTTGACAACGTGGTTGACAGCGTGGTTGACAGTGTGGATAACAATGTGGTTAAAGGTGTGGTTGACAACATGGTTGACAACGTGGTTGACAGTGTGGTTTAAAGTGTGGTTGAGAGCGTGGTTGAGAGCGTGGTTGACAGTGTGACTGACAGCGTGATTGACAGCGTGGTTAAAAGTGTGGTTGACAACATGGTTGACAGCGTGGTTGACAGTGTGGATTAAAGTGTGGATGACAACATGGTTGACAGCGTGGTTGACAGTGTGGTTTAATGTGTGGTTGACAGTGTGGTTGGCAGCGTGGTTGACAGCGTGGTTGACAGCGTGATTGACAGCGTGGTTGACAGCGTGATTGACAGCATGTTGCCAGCGTGGTTGACAGCGTGGTTGACAGCGTGGTTGACAGCGTGGTTGACAGTGTGGTTTAAACTGTGATTGACAGCGTGGTTGACAGCGTGGTTGACAACGTGGTTGACAGCGTGATTGACAGCGTGGTTGACAGCGTGATTGACAGCGTGGTTGACAGCGTGGTTGACAGCGTGGTTGACAGCGTGGTTGACAGCGTGGTTGACAGCGTGGTTGACAGCGTGGTTGACAGCGTGGTTGACAGCGTGTTTGACAGCGTGGTTGACAGCGTGGTTGACAGCGTGGTTGACAGCGTGGTTGACAGCGTGTTTGACAGCGTGGTTGACAGCGTGGTTGACAGTGTGGTTGACAGTGTGGTTGACAGCGTGATTGACTGCGTGGTTGACAGCGTGGTTGACAGGGTGTTTGACAGCGTTGTTAAAAGTGTGGTTGAAACCGTTATTGACAACGTGGTTGACAGCGTGGTTGACAGCGTGTTTGATAGCGTGGTTGACAGCGTGGTTGACAGCGTGGTTGACAGCGTGGTTAACAGCATGGTTGACAGCGTGGTTAACAGCATGGTTGACAGCGTGGTTAACAGCATGGTTGACAGCGTGGCTGACATCGTGGTTGATAGCGTGGTTGACAGCGTGGTTAACAGCATGGTTGACAGCGTGGTTAACAGCATGGTTGACAGCGTGGCTGACAGCGTGGTTAAAAGTGTGGTTGACAGCGTGGTTGACAGCGTGGTTAACAGTGTGGTTTAAAGTGTGGTTGACAGCGTGGTTGAACATGTGGTTGACAACATGACTGACAGCGTGGTTGACAGTGTGTTTAAAAGTGTGGTTGACTACATGGTTGACAGCGTGGTTGACAGTTTGGTTAAAAGTGTGGTTGACTACATGGTTGACCGCGTGGTTGACAGCGTGATTGACAGTGTGGTTGACAGCGTGGTTGACAGCATGGTTGACAGCGTGATTGACTGCGTGGTTGACAGCGTGGTTGACAGCGTGTTTGACAGTGTGGTTTAAAGTGTTGTTGACAGCGTGGTTGACAGCGTGGTAGACAGCGTGGTTGATAGCGTGGTTGACAGCGCGGTTGACAGCGTGGTTGACAGCGTGGTTGACAGCGTGGTTAAAAGTGTGATTGACAACATGATTGACAGTGTGTTTGACAGCGTGGTTGATAGCGTGGGTGACAACGTGTTTGACAGCGTTATTGACAGCGTGGTTGACAGCGTGGTTGACAGCGTGGTTAACAGCATGGTTGACAGCGTTATTAACAGCGTGGTTAAAAGTATGGTTTAAAGTGTGGTTGAGAGCGTGGTTATCAGTGTGGTTTAAAGTGTGGTTGACAGCGTGGTTGAAAGCGTGGATGACAGCGTTGTTGACAGCGTGGTTAAAAGTGTGGTTGACAACATGGCTGACAGCGTGGTTGATAGCGTGGTTGACAGCGTGTTTAACAGCATGGTTGACAGCGTGGTTAACAGCATGGTTGACAGCGTGGCTGACAGCGTGGTTAAAAGTGTGGTTGACAGCGTGGTTGACAGAGTGGTTAACAGTGTGGTTAAACGTGTGGTTGACAACATGACTGACAGCGTGGTTGACAGTGTGTTTAAAAGTGTGGTTGACTACATGGTTTACAGCGTGGTTGACAGTTTGGTTAAAAGTGTGGTTGACTACATGGTTGACCGCGTGGGTGACAGCGTGATTGACAGTGTGGTTGACAGCGTGATTGACAGCGTGGTTGACAGCATGGTTGACAACGTGGTTGACAGCGTGGTTGACAGTGTGGTTGACAGTGTGGTTAAAGGTGTGGTTGACAACATGGTTGACAACGTGGTTGACAGTGTGGTTTAAAGTGTGGTTGACAGCGTGGTTGAGAGCGTGGTTGACAGTGTGATTGACAGCGTGGTTGACAGCGTGGTTAAAAGTGTGGTTGACAACATGGTTGACAGCGTGGTTGACAGTGTGGTTTAAAATGTGGATGACAACATGGTTGACAGCGTGGTTGACAGTGTGGTTTAAAGTGTGGTTGACAGTGTGGTTGGCAGCGTTGTTGACAGCGTGGTTGACAGCGTGATTGACAGCGTGGTTGACAGCGTGATTGACAGCATGTTGACAGCGTGGTTGACAGCGTGGTTGACAGCGTGGTTGACAGCGTGGTTGACAGCGTGGTTGTCAGTGTGGTTAAAATGTGATTGACAGCGTGGTTGACAGCGTGTTTGACACGTGGTTGACAGCGTGGTTGGCAGCGTGGTTGACAGCGTGATTGACAGCGTGGTTGACAGCGTGATTGACAGCGTGGTTGACAGCGTGGTTGACAGCGTGGTTGACAGCGTGGTTGAACAGCGTGATTGACAGCGTGGTTGACAGCGTGATTGACAGCGTGGTTGACAGCGTGGTTGACAGCGTGGTTGACAGCGTGATTGACAGTGTGGTTGACAGCGTGGTTGACAGCATGGTTGACAGCGTGATTGACTGCGTGGTTGACAGCGTGGTTGACAGCGTGTTTGACAGTGTGGTTTAAAGTGTTGTTGACAGCGTGGTTGACAGCGTGGTAGACAGCGTGGTTGATAGCGTGGTTGACAGCGTGGTTGTCAGCGTGGTTGACAGCGTGGTTGACAGCGTGGTTAAAAGTGTGATTGACAACGTGATTGACAGTGTGGTTGACAGCGTGGTTGATAGCGTGGGTGACAGCGTGTTTGACAGCGTTATTGACAGCGTGGTTGACAGCGTGGTTGATAGCGTGGTTGACAGCGTGGTTGACAGCGTGGTTAACAGCATGGTTGACAGCGTGGTTAACAGCGTGGTTAAAAGTATGGTTTAAAGTGTGGTTGACAGCGTGGTTAACAGTGTGGTTTAAAGTGTGGTTGACAGCGTGGTTGAAAGCGTGGATGACAGCGTGGTTGACAGCGTGGTTAAAAGTGTGGTTGACAACATGGCTGACAGCGTGGTTGACAGTGTGGTTAAAAGTGTGGTTGACTACATGGTTGACAGCGTGGTTGACAGTGTGGTTAAAGGTGTGGTTGACAACATGGATGACAGCGTGGTTGACAGTGTGGTTAAAAGTGTGGTTGACTACATGGCTGACAGCTTGGTTGACAGTGTGGTTAAAAGTGTGGTTGACTACATGGTTGACAGCGTGGTTGACAGTGTGGTTAAAAGTGTGGTTGACTATATGGTTGACAGCGTGGTTGACAGCGTGGTTGACTGCGTGGTTGACAGCGTGAGTGACAGTGTGGTTGACAGTATGGTTGACAACGTGGTTGACAGTGTGATTGACAGTATGGTTGACAGCGTGGTTGACAGCATGGTTGACAGCGTGGTTGACAGCGTGGTTGACTGCGTGGTTGACAGCGTGGTTGACAGTGTGGTTAAAAGTGTGGTTGACTACATGGCTGACAGCTTGGTTGACAGTGTGGTTAAAAGTGTGGTTGACTACATGGTTGACAGCGTGGTTGACAGTGTGGTTAAAAGTGTGGTTGACTACATGGTTGACAGCGTGGTTGACAGCGTGGTTGACTGCGTGGTTGACAGCGTGAGTGACAGTGTGGTTGACAGTGTGGTTAAAAGTGTGGTTGACTACATGGCTGACAGCTTGGTTGACAGTGTGGTTAAAAGTGTGGTTGACTACATGGTTGACAGCGTGGTTGACAGTGTGGTTAAAAGTGTGGTTGACTACATGGTTGACAGCGTGGTTGACAGCGTGGTTGATTGCGTGGTTGACAGCGGAGAGTGACAGTGTGGTTGACAGTATGGTTGACAACGTGGTTGACAGTGTGATTGACAGTATGGTTGACAGCGTGGTTGACAGTGTGGTTGACAGTGTGGTTGACAGCGTGGTTGACAGCGTGATTGACTGCGTGGTTGACAGCGTGGTTGACAGTGTGGTTAAAAGTGTGGTTGACAACATGGTTGATAGCGTGGTTGACAGTGGGGTTTAAGGTGTGGTTGACAGCGTGGTTGACAGCGTGGCTTAGTCTATCGTCGGGAACCATTCCTAGCTAGTATACTGTTTCGAAACCCGTAATAAACTATTTGTAAAATGTACATCCGGCAATTACCATGAATTGAGATGTGTTTCGAATGCTTCAAATGGAGAAATAGAACAAAACAAACCGGCCGAATGTGGAGCAAACTCATGTGCTTACATGTACGCGAACGTCAAATACAGTCTACTCAGTTCGAACTTTCGTGCTGCAATCATGTTCACTGTCGAATAGGTTTGGCTACAAGTAAACCAGGTGAATGATTTATGCACCATTGGGAAGCTTAATACATCGTCTTTCCAAGTCTTTCTGATTGCGTTATCTCCGACTGAAGCTACGGCATACAGGTGTCGCTACTGGAACGGTGCAATACACACCGGTCTGTCAAGGTGGACATTGAGTAAAACGTTCTTTCATCTGACCGCGAGCAAAGGCGGCACCCGACGCCGGGTTGAATGGTTAGTTGAACGACGTGGACCGATTCGTCCATTTTTGTGTGCCGAAAATCTAAAAGAATTTTCCGGTTCGTACGACAGCGTGGTAGGTCACTTTTCTAGTTGAGAGATACTGATCTATTCATTATGGAGGGTCGGTCGGTGCTAGGTTGAGTGAAGTACATGATAATAACAATTACGTAGGTGTCAAATGACCATAATTGTCGCTACAGGGATAGGTCTAAGTACAGCCGTGTGGATACAAATACGACATAGACCAATGTGTGTGTGTGTGTGTGTGTGTGTGTGTGTGTGTGTGTGTGTGTGTGTGTGTGTGTGTGTGTGTGTGTGTGTGTGTGTGTGTGTGTGTGTGTGTGTGTTGTGTGTGTGTGTGTGTGTGTGTGTGTGTGTGTGTGTGTGTGTGTGTGTGTGTGTGTGTGTGTGTGTGTGTGTGTGTGTGTGTGTGTGTGTGTGTGTGTGTGTGTGTGTGTGTGTGTGTGTGTGTGCCGATAAAACAGGATTGTGTACGGGAGAAATGTAAAGACGCTCAACCACGCCCTAACACGGCTGATGATGTTTCTAATTTATAACTCATTTTACGGTACTTCAGCATTGTATTATTAAATACAGGTAAATGTTTTATATAAAGCAGCATACATAACGTAGGACAGCTCAAAGCGCTCTACATTAATTGTTATGCCTTGGGAGATTAGTCCAATCAAACATCGTCTCGACATCTAATAATGTAAACATTAAGGCACGCGGCAATTATTGCGCTAAGAATAGTGTACAGAAATAACGATCACAGCCGACAGCCACGATCCGATCACAGCCGACAGCCACGACCTCACTCGTACAGCTTAGTGAACTCTGGCGCTGCGCCAGTTCCTTCGTACAACTTGTACATTGTTATTATGAACTCGCCAGAAAACGCAAGACGTAAACAACTTTTTTCCACCACAAAAGTTATTTGAAGTTCAAAGACACGAATTCGCAAGTGAGTAAGACATATGAGGCAGTGTTAATGTGGTTAGTCTGTAACACGGACACCATACCGTTTACAATAGCACACCAACAACAATTGTATATTTCATTGCATATAATTAAGGGACATCTATTCTATAACCGCTTCATACTTCATAGCGTCACACACGCGCATCGCGCATGCGCAGCGCGCATGCGCCCAGCCGCCCACCGCCACACACACACACACCACACACACACACACACACACACACGCACAACGCGCACGCACCACGACACGACACGCACACGCACGCACGCACGACACGCGCATGACGCACACCGCACGCAGCACGCGCACGCGCACGCGCACGCGCACGCGCACGCGCACCCGCACGCGCACGCGCACGCGCACGCGCACACGACACGCACACGCACACGCACACGCGCAGCACACGCACACGCACACGCACACGCACACCACGCACACGCACACGCACACGCACCACGCACACGCACACGCACACGCACACGCACACGCACACGCACACGCACACGCACACGCACACGCACACACGCACGCACGCACACGACACACGCACACGACACACGCACACGCACCACGCACACGCACACGCACACGCACACGCACACGCACACACGCACACACACGCACAGCACAGCACACGCACACGCACACGCACACGCACACGCACACGCACACGCACACGCACACGCACACGCACACGCACACGCACACGCACACGCACACGCACACGCACACGCACACGCACACGCACACGCACACGCACACGCACACGCACACGCACACGCACACGCACACGCACACGCACACATGCACGGACTCTTCCAAGCACAGAAACTCGTGTATACAACATATCTGCACACATACATGAATGATGTGTTTAATATAATACTACACGTAAAGTTGATACAAGATATATATTATATTTCGCAATACAAAATACACAGAGGTTTTGAAATGCACCAACAGCAACACAGTAAATATTTCGTCTATGTTTCCAAGGACATAATTTTTATTTTCTCAAATATCGATGTTTTTGTTCACCACCAATCTCGTCACATCGTCCAACGGCCATATTACTCCACTGGTATGACATTTCTCATGTTAGATGCCACATTTTGATACTGCATATCGCGCAATGTATGCAAAACTATTACATTCATTAACGAGGACACGAACGTATGTAGTTAAGCATACAGGCAAAAGTAAATGTAAACGGCATGGCACCGCTAACAATAATATTATCGTGCGAATATGTTGTTGTATTGTTGATGGTTTAAAAGGATTGTATTTGTGTTGCGTCCAAGTCAACAACGTCGACTCTTCAACGATATGTGCACACTGTCTAGTTCCTGAAGGTCTGTCTCTGTTTAGATTTATTGTTTATACAACAACCTAACCATTTGCATATACGGTGCATATGTCCAGGGCCAAGGGAGAGCGCGCGAGATAGATAGATAGATAGATAGATAGGTAGATAGATAGATAGAGATAGATAGATAGAGAGATAGATAGATACAGAGAGAGAGAGAGAGGGAGAGAGAGAGAGAGAGATAGAGAGATAGATAGAGATAGATAGATAGAGAAGATAGAGAGAAGAGAGAGAGAGAGAGAGGAGAGGGAGAGGGAGAGGGAGAGGGAGAGGGAGAGGGAGAGAGGGAGAGGGAGAGGAGAGAGAGAGGAGAGGGAGAGGAGAGAGAGGAGAGAGAGACAGGAGAGAGAGGAGAGAGAGAGAGAGGAGGGAGAGAGAGAGAGAGGAGAGAGAGACAGAGAGAAGAGAGATAGAGAGAGAGAGAGAGAGAGAGAGAGAGAGAGAGGAGAGAGAGATAGATAGATATATATATAGATAGTGAGAGAGAGATAGATAGAGAGCGAGAGAGAGATAGATAGATAGATAGATAGATAGATAGATAGAGAGAGGTAGATAGAGAGATAGAGAGAGAGAGAGAGAGGGAGAGAGAGACAGGGAGAGATAGAGAGAGATAGATAGAGAGAGAGAAGAGAGAGAGAGAAGAGAGAGAGAGAGAGAGAGAGAGAGAGAGAGAGAGAGAGAGAGAGAGAGAGAGAGAGCTAACTAGGATTGGTGGACGTTAAAACATTTAGAAACTAGGACCGCGCTGTGACTAACGCAGCGTTGGGCTAATGACAACACTTTGGCAACGTATGATTTTCAAGTTAAACAAGTCATTTAATTAACAAAATCATACCAATATAGCTGGAGAGTTACGAATGTTATCGGCCGATTAATCAATACACCATGTAGATATAATAATAGTTGGTAACTTCGCCGTTATATCATCCGCGACATCCACATTCGTTCGGTGTACCCCTTTCGGCCGTATACATTGTTTGCTAGCCACAATTTATAACATATAAAACAACCAATGCAACTATTCACATTTGGACATATGCATAACACAACATTTTCACATTCGCCTATGTCCAATGCGTTGACGTGTTGCCTGCCAGGCGACAAATGTTCGCCCAGTTGTCAAATATTGACCCGTACACACCTGGTGCATTAGTAAGACGTGGAGTGATATAAATTGCACTACGTCATATCGTCTCTGGAGTCACGGCCCATTGTGTTATAAACGTGTCACGACAGTCATTATTTGTACGACCGTAGATACACGGACTCAGTATTCATACGGCCGTAGATACACGGACCAGTAGACGATGTTGAAGATGATGAAGGCGATGGGAAAGCAGATCTGTGCGACTCTTTCGAGGTAGATGGCAGCTTCACGTCCGGAAGTGACCCCACATGTTGTAGGCGACTTCAACTTTGGCTCGATCACATAGGGACCGACGAATGTGTCAGTCGATAGCCCCTGTAATATTAAATGGAATGCTGTGAAAGATAAGTTTATTACTTGTCAGAATCTAAAGTCAACGAATATTTAAGTCGCGAAAACGACTGGTTTATTACAAAATGTGTAACACACCTTAACCGCGTGCACAGCTAATTTTATTAAAAAATATCATTGTAAACCCAGTAAATGGCTATACGTGATTGGTATTTGAATGACCTTAATACAGAACTACTGTTAGATTTCTTGTCATATACAGCCTGCCATTCCGCTTTGTTTATACTGAAATGTATGATCTGGCTTAGCTAAATCTTATTTGGAAATATTCTACTTTGCTCTTATCACCTACCACAAACTTACCGTAAACCTTTTGTCGTTTTCGTCTTCCTTCTTTTCCTCGTCCTCTTTTTCTTTTGTCGGCGTTCCACGCGCAAGTGCATTGACGAAGGCGTACTCGACCAGCGAGATGAAGACAAACAGCATGCACATCGACATCCAGACGTCTATGGCCTTTGGGTAGTGCACCTGGGGAATGGACGCCTTTGACCCAGATAACTGTGTTGCCATGGTGAGCACGGTCGTGACCCCCAGCGACACTCTCGCGGGAACGGCGTCCATGTTGACCCAGAACGAGACCCACGCGAGAATGACGATGAGGATTGTGGGAACGTACGTCTGGAGGATGAAGAAGCCGTAGAGACGCTGCAGGTCAAAGGTCGCCGTCAGACCGGGGAATGTTCCTGAGACGACAACGGAAGAAACTTGTTTGTCACGTGACAGTGAGCAGAATAAATATTAATATTTGCAAAACCTCTATAGCGCCTATATCCTTGAAAACTTCAAGCTCGGACGCGCAACAAAGAAAATCATTTGGCCAGTCATACACGGGAACAAGCAAAGGTTTTCATTGGAGCATGGAACCGCCAACATTTTATCGTGGAAAAGCAATTACAAACAAATATTTTATCAGTATTTTTTCTCGAAAGATGTCTCTTGTTTCAGAAGATTTAATCAGAACACCGCTGTCATATTAAATAATTTTGGTGTCGGTTTCAAATTTTGAGGCAATGAGGGACACATTGTGGGAGTGTTATTTATTTAAACACGTCTTGCGATCTATCGCCACACAAAGTCATATACTACAATGCAATATTGACGAAGCCTTTAGGCGTATAGTGACACATTCTGTTGTTTTATGACAATACAGAACTAATAGTTTAATTAAACAATTAAATTAATTACTTGGTGAGTGAGTGAGTGATTGCGTGAGTTGGTGAGTGAGTGAGTGAATCAGTTCGGGAGGACGTGGGCGAGTGAGTGAATGAGTAAGCGAAAGAGTGAACGAATACTATCGCTGCTTCTTAAGGCCATTGCTGTCTTGTAGACCACCGACTTAACATTCACTCACCTGTCTTGTAGACCACCGACTTAACATTCACACATCTGTCTTGTAGACCACTGACCTAAAATTCACACACCTGTCTTGTAGACCACCGACTTAACATTCACACATCTGTCTTGTAGACCACCGACTTAACATTCACACATCTGTCCTGTAGACCACTGACCTAAAATTCACACGCCTGTCTTGTAGACCACCGACTTAACATTCACACATCTGTCTTGTAGACCACCGACTTAAAATTCACACATCTGTCTTGTAGACCACCGACTTAAAATTCACACACTTGTCTTGTAGACCACCGACTTATGATTCACACACCTATCTTGTAGACCACCGACTTAAGATTCACGCACCTGTCTTGCAGACCACCGACTTCAGATTCACACACCTGTCTTGTAGCCCACCGACTTAAGATTCACACACCTGTCTTGTAGACCACGGATTTAAGATTCACACACCTGTCTTGTAGACCACGGATTTAAGATTCACACACCTGCCTTGCAGACCACCGACTTAAGATTCACACACCTGTCTTGCAGACCACCGACTTAAGATTCACACACCTGTCTTGCAGACCACCGACTTAAGATTCACACACCTGTCTTGTAGAACACGAATTTAAGATTCACACACCTGTCTTGTAGACCACGGCCTGCGCTTCTGTCTTCTGTGACGTCAGCCGGAACTGTGGCAGGTCCAATTCTTCCTCGCGGTCGATGCCGTGGGGATGGTCCCATTCCAGCAGCAGGTTCTTGGTCTCGTAGCTGTCTTCAACCAAAACACATTGTCTCTGTCAGTTGATGTAACATTACGACATGCATCAGATGGTCCAACTTTAAATAGAAACGTAATGGTTGTGCTTGAATGAATACACGCATACACACACACACACACGCACGCACGCACGCACGTACGCATGCGCCGCGCGCGCGTATCAAATTATATCTTGTTCAGCAAATTAGATCTTGTTCTTGCTGGGTGGTTCAGCATTTGAACCTAAACTACATTACTAGTGCTCCGATGTGTGGACAACACCGTGTTTATGCTGTTTTACAGAAACAAGTTAATGAAGCTGTCGCACATACAATTATTTCATTCAGTTGCTAATGATAGGCCTACGCCTACGCCTTAAACGAAATGAAATTGACTGATATCGGAGGCATAGAAATGCTACCACCGATTAGCAAAGTTCAGTTCGCATTAATAATAAACATATAATATGGGACACAATCATACATTAGAACTTTTTGTTTGCAAACAAAAAGCTTACTTACAACTCTCAATCTCCACTGAACACCGCTGGTGATCCATTGGAAATCGGCGCAGATCCATGTGGCACGCCAGCGTCAGAGTGATCCTGCAAACACGTGATTGGTAGTTACCGTCGTAATTTGAAGACAGCGATAATTTGAGATAGGTCATATTGAAGACATAGTTTAGTCGGTACAAAGTTAAATAGCAATATTATAACAATACGACTTTTCTCTAACGTTAATTCCCGCAAAGCGAATCGATGCGCTGTGTAAGCAATATAATAATGTATATTGGGTGCTGAGATGAGCATGTTTCCATTGGGTGAAGTGCAAAATGGTGTAAAATGCATATCCTTTTTAAGGACAATACATTAAAGTGAAAGTGAAAGGGCAACGCGGTTTGAGCAGTCGCTTATGTGGTCAACTGCGTCAACACACAGAGACGACGAAGAAGGAGACATACAAAGACAACATTAGCCGCACCTAGTGCTGTACAGGACGGTGCCGTTGTGGTAGACACGCATCAGTTTGTTCGGCACCGTCACGTCGTGGAACGCCGCCGACTTCTCGTTGGGGAAGAACAAGTCTGGCTTCCAGACGCGTTCAATGTCCTTTGGCGACACGATCACGTGGTCGGTGTCCCCGACACGTGGGAAGGTAAGTCGTGGATCAACCCACTTCTGTCTTAGATAGATGTCGAGTCGATAATCCTGAAAAGCACGAAGCGGCGTGTATGGCCTTCTTTACATACAGATAACATGCACACCTGCAGATGTCTTCGCCAACACTTATCTGGCAAATGAATTGTAGTTTTAACGAACTGAAGACATAGCTAGAATTGTAGGTTTTACTTGCATGTTACGTAGCAGCCGAGTACGTGAATCCATCAAATGGAATAGCGACCACACGTGTGAGCGACATTCTGGCTCTAATTATGTTTGTGTTACGACACCAGGCACAATAGTTTAAGTGAAATAAGTGAAATCTTGTAGGTGAGAAACACGGATCAGGCAGATGTGATGACGACCTAACGCATACACACACGCACGTACGCACGCACACATGCACGCACAATCACACACGGCACACATGCAAACATAAATATGCACGCATGCACACACACATATACACATATACACACGCACACATACACACGCACGCACGCACGCACACACACACACAAACACACACACACACACATACACATACACACACACACACACACACACACACATACATACACACACGCAGACACTTACACAACACACACACACACACACACACACACACACACACACACACAGACACACACACACACACACACCCCACACACACATACATACACACACCAACACAACACAACACACACACACACACAACACACACACAACACACACACACACACACACACACACACACACACACACACACACACACACACAACACACACACACACACACACACACACACACACAACACACAACACACACACACACACACAATACACACACACATATACACACACACACACACAACACACACACACACACACACACACACACACACACACACACACACACACACACACACACACACACACATGGACTCGCACCCTCCGCACACGCAAACGCATAAACACACAAACGCATACACACACTCACGCGCACAAACACTCGCATAGCACACACAGAACCGAACGCATGCAGTTATATATTCAGTCACACACACGCACACACAGACGCACTCGCACACGCATCACACGCAAGCACACAAAAACGCGCGCGCACAGACACACATAGCAATAAGAATCTTGCTAATAAAACGGTTACTAACGCAAATAAAGCGATATGTTCCAATAATTCTGAGCATGTCTGAAATATTCACCAACGATTGGTGTAGTTAGTTACGTGCATGCCTGTTACCCCCAAAGCCTTAGGTTTTTACCCTCTAAAGAGTGTATCTAGAAATCTGTTTACCCTTTCTAGAGTGTATCAATGACGCAAACGTAAGGGTGAACAATGTTAGGGGCACTTGTGTGTGACGACCAACCAACCCCTTGTTCACTGCCTTCATTTGAAGTGAATATTAGAGTGACCTGTCGCGGTTTCCCTAGACAAAGCTCCCATACATGGCGCTGTCATTAATGCATTTTACTCACCATATCAACTCCGCTAAACGGTCCAAAACTAATGACGTAGAAGCCGCAACGAACTGTCACTGGAGGCCCTGAAGAAATAAACATGGAAAAGGTGTTTCTAAATAGTTTCTCAGAAAACACTCGTGCACTATGACGCACACAAAACAGGTTTATGCAATAACGCAGTTCAACCTAGCACGGAGCATGCTGTAATAATGGAATCTGGTTTCGTTAATGGTCTGTTTTTAGGGTGTTTTGATAAGTGAGCCTACAGAAGGGGTCACACAGGCCGCCGAAGCAGCTGTCTAGACTCTCACACGTAACATGGAGTACTCTGTACACGACGCGTGACTGTCTAATGTGCATCCATCATTCACACAGACGTAATTCAAACAACCGACTCTTGAACTTCACCACACCATGCAACTATTATTCGTCAGAGTTTTCAGAGAAACTTTAGAATTAGTCACGTAAGAGAAAGACGTTGGTCTATTGAAATATTGAACCTAATTAAACACATAACTGAGCTATTTCTGACACCATAAGACATGACTCCTTAGAAAAAATACCATAGATGGAGGGAAAAAGAGGAAGCGGAAGACCGAGAGGAAGATGGGAACTGGGAGAAGATTGGGCAGCCTATCGCGGGATCATCCGGGAAGGAACGTCTCACATAGAGACTTAGACTGAAGGTAACCATATGCACTAGCTACAGAGTGTCAGACTCGTGTATCATCAGTGAACTTCACGTGCACAAAGTTGTTACGGCAGCTTTTGACGGCGCCACGCCTTTACATTATCACGGTACTGGTCTCCTGTCACGGGCTCGCATAATGGCGTTGTCAAGACACCGCACGACCTAGCAACAACGGTGACAAACGTTCAATCTACAACTAACCAACACGCATGTGAAGTTGTTGAACACTTTGTTGTGTTTTTGACCCCAAGTGTTTTTTTTTGCAACAGTATATTACTAAATCACCGATAACCGCGGTTAATGTTTGAAATTAAAGTATCACGAAGGTTTATGTTGACCCTCGAGGGTGGTTGGCAGTTGTTGATAAGCCCCAATGTGGGTGGAGGTGATAAGCAGTTGCACTGTTCTGTGTCGTTGTAACGAAGCCACTTGAAAGTCATTTTTAACAAGAACCACACCTTATCAGATTGATTGTGACGACTCGTAGACAAAACGTAAAGGTCCCGTCGAAAAATGTTGTATTATTATAGGGTACATTATTGATTTGACGTAACACCTTTAACGTCAGAACCTTATCTTCTTAGACCGGTATCTGGGCACTGGTAACGGGCTTATTGTCACGGCATGTAACGACCCAACAACATTCAAAGTTGAAGATAGTTCACCCCGAAGTCGTTTATTTTGCCTGCGCACAATCCAACCGCAGGGAACTGGGTGACTACTAGAATTGTTCACCGCCACCCACGCCTCAGTGCATTGCGACTACTGTGCACCGGTAGACCGCTAGGACAGGTGACCGTGACATGACGACGACTGTTCTGTTTGAAGGGATTCTCCAGTCAGTGAGAGGTTCACAGCATTAACTTACATATGAATAATGCATTTGTTGTGCCTAGTAATTGTGTACAAAGATCGTTAATAAACAATTAGTTGTAGTTTAATTGTATCAAAACATGCTATCTTAGATTCAGGGCGCTGCCATCTTGAGATTTATGCGCCAGTGACGTAAGCCAAATTGTTTACGCCACTGATGCATTGTTGAAATAGCAAGGATTGGCGGAATCTTCGCTAACAATTATGATAGTGACGTAAGCAATCCGAGACGTACTGGATATATCAAATACCATTGGTCAGACATAAGATGTTCGAACATACATGCGCCAGTGACGTAAGCGGTTTACGTCACTGGCGCATAAGTCTCAAGATGACTGAATCCAACATGGAGTGTTTCTGGTACAATTATACTATAATTAATTGTTTATTAACGATCTTTCTGCACAATTACTATGCACAACCAATATAGTATACATATGTAAGTAAATGCAGTGAATCTCTCACTGACTGGAGTATCCCTTTAATGCCAATACAGCAGGGGTTACGCTGAGACTGGGAAAGAGCGAGTTAAATGTGTTAAACCTTGTGTGACGTAGAAAGGTATCGAACATACGATGCGAGATGACGACGGTTGATAACGCCATTCTCTAGGAAGGATACAATTTGAAATACAATACGACATTTTGTGATCCGTTTACAGTCTGGTCCTGTTTCAAATGTCGGTGTTTTGCACCGAGTCGTTTGTGGCGCCTTAGATTTGTTACCTTTTCTTAAAATGTGGGTTCTCATACAGTGCAGTGTCCAGTCTTAACGGCTGCTCAAAGTGCCTGGGATTTTAATAATCCCCGGTAGACCCGTTGAGTCTAACACCGCCTTGCCTGTTACCAGGAAAAATCAGTCACGATGCTACTAACGCGCGAAGACTATTCGCGTGCAAAGATCCACCACTGTCTATAACCATCGACACAGTTGGGTGACCTTGCCCAGGCTTGACACCAAAACACAGGATTCACACCAGGGTTTTCTAGATTCAGGGTCCGATGCCTTCAACACTTTGCCACTGCGCTCTTTAAGTCACCAGTTCAACGTAGGTGACGAAAGGTTCGTACAAAACCACGTGAACATTACGGAACACACACTGCGTGCACTTGTCAATAGCCCACGCACATGCAGAAGAACTGGTCAGTCATGCGTGACGGACTGAGCTCAATAATGATCGTAATTCACTTAGCACCATAATGATCATGACCCCGTCGTACTTTTGTACTACAACGGTTCGGTTATTAAACATAATTATTTTCGGACACTGGAAGAATGACTTCGTCTGGCTAAGTCAGTCGGCTCAAGTACAGAAACACAAGTTGCTTCTTTGAAACAACGCGTGTAGCTGAAGTCACCAAATATTATATCACACGGCCAGAGGTCGAGCCTTCTTGTCGTAATCGATTTCGTTGCCTGAGCAAAAAAGAAGAATTTTGCAAAGGAGTCTGCCAGGGGTACTGATGATTAGTACCTAACATAATCAGCAGCTGAGACCTCTGGCGGGCGAGGAGGGTAACTGGGCAAAAGAACAGATTGGCAACAGGCAGACTGGGGAGGGAAACATGACGTCATCTCATCAACACTTCCATTCACCTGGTGTGAACTAAGAGTTCACCACCAACGACCAGTGCAAGGGCCCATTCACTGACACCGGGTCAAACAACTATCAAGCGTGGACACTGGACACACAACTAATCTACATTTCTATTCTGGCATTCCTGATGCGGTAAATCAAACTAAGAATATATCGACTCCAATAAACTGCTCAAAATCAACAGAGATAACGGACCATTTGTCGTTGAGCTGAAAGTTTATGGTCTCACGAAATGATTGCAACCGGATGACATGTCGGAGCAGACAAAGCCGATACTAAGACACGGTGCAGAAGCAGCTGTTGGGTTCGTAAGCAAAACGTTTATCCACGTCCTCCGTACTACCGTAGACGTACATTCATCCAAAATTACGACCGGAGGCCAACCATACTCTTGGTGGGTGATTTCATTGGCTGACAAAAGAGATCAGCCCGGGCGTCCTGGTGCCAACGAACCCTATCGATCGAGGGGAGTCAAATATATTTAAGGTAAACAAAATGAGTCGATTCACGTGGCTCATGTAAGCGCGGGCCCGTGGCATTTGTTCTGTTGTAGCCCAGGCGCTGGAAACAGTGATTTATGTTTACATTAAGCATCGTCAACCTGCACGGATTGTCTATTACCATTGTACAATGAAATGAGCTCCGCATTGAAGAATTATGCATCTGGTGTCGAAAAAACATTAGATCAGCATCGCCCGTCGCATAAAAATCCTGAGCACGACAGCGAAATAATACAAATTCCATCAGGTTTGAATGAGATAATAGCTACGGGTCCACGGTTTATTATCTCCATTGTGCTACACGTCAATGACGAAATGCCGGGTAGATGATATATGTGCAAGCGACAGGAAGAAACTCACCGTCCGTGCAGCAGAAGAGAGAATATTTGTCACGCCAGATTATAAAAGCAAAACACCGCTAATCGGACGATGGCGATCAAAAGCTGTGCACATTGCCAGATCAAACGTCAACTCAATTACGATATCGTTTACGTTAATACGGTCCAGTGGCCACATGGGCGTTGTGTTTGGTCATTACATAACATACGTAGATACGTATAGTAATGCGTAATAATTATTCAAGGTATGTGAAATAGGGCATGGAAACCCATCTGGAAATTAGTCCTTGTTTTTGCACAATTTGGTAAGCGTGGGAAGTTTAACTGCCAGAATAGTTGTGTGCTGTACAATTACCGTCAACGTCTGGTCGCACGCCCGGGTGTGAGTTGTTTAGCAGACTTCTCAGTAACTCGGCCGAGTCCACGACACTGAATGACATAAACCACTTTATTAGTATGAATACAAGCAAGCAAGCAAGCAAGCAAACAAACAAACAAACAAACAAACAAACAAACAAACAAACAAACAAACAAACAAAAACAAACAAATAACGTACATGCGTGCGCACGAACATAGACTCTCTGTCCCGCTGTCCCTCTGGTCCTCTGTCCCTCTCTCACTCTCCCCTCTCTCCCTATTTGTTTCCCTCCCTCCCCATTTTTGCCCTCCCTCCCTCCTTCCCTCCTTCCCTCCTTCCCTCATTCCCTCCTTCCCTGCCTCCCTCCCTCCCGTCCCTCCCTCCCTCACCCCTTCCTTCCTCCGTCACTCCCTCCCGCCCTCCCTCCATCCATACCAACCTCACTCACTTTCTCCCTGTCTCCTTGTCTCCCTATCTCCGTGCCTCCCTGCCTCCCTGCCTCCATGCCTCCCTGCCTCCCTGCCTCCCCGCCTGCCTCCCCGCCTCCCTGCCTCCCTGCCTCCCTGCCTCCATGCCTCCCTGCCCCTCCCCCATGCCTCCCTGTCTCCCTGCCTCCCTGCCTCCCTGCCTCCCTGCCTCCCTGCCTCCCTGCCTCCCTGCCTCCCTGCCTCCCTGCCTCCCTGCCTCCCTGCCTCCCTGCCCCCTGCCTCCCTGCCTCCCCGCCTGCCTCCCCGCCTCCCTGCCTCCCTGCCTTCCTGCCTTCCTGCCTCCCTGCCTCCTCGCCTGCCTCCTCCGCCTGCCTCCCTGCCTCCCTGCCTCCCTGCCTCCCTGCCTCCCTGCCTCCCCTCTCCCTCCATCCCCCGCACGCACACGCACGCACGCACGCACGCACGCAAGCACGCACGCAAGCACGCTCGCTTGCTCTCTCTCTCTATCTCTCTCTCTATCTCTCTATCTCTATCTCTATCTCTGTCTCTGTCTCCGTCTCCGTCTCCGTCTCCGTCTCCATCTCCATCTCCATCTCCATCTCCATCTCCATCTCCATCTCCATCTCCATCTCCATCTCTATCTCTATCTCTATCTCTATCTCTATCTCTATCTCTATCTCTATCTCTATCTCTATCTCTATTATCTCTATCTCTATCTCTATCTCTATCTCTATCTCTATCACTATCTCTATCTCTATCTCTATCTCTATCTCTATATCCATCTCCATCTTCATCTTCATCTCCATCTCCATCTCCATCTCCATCTCCATCTCCATCTCCATCTCCATCTCCATCTCCATCTCCATCTCCATCTCCATCTCCATCTCCATCTCCATCTCCATCTCTATCTCCATCTCCATCTCCATCTCCATCTCCATCTCCATCTCCATCTCCTCTCCCCTCTCTCTCTTCTCTCTCTCTCTCTCTCTCTCTCTCTCTCTCTTACGTACGCGCACTTACACACACTTATGCAATTATCTATCACGACATCCCGTAGCGCTGGCTATCATACAATTGTCGAAATAAAACCTGTTAATTATGTGTGCTTTGTGATGAATTGCTTAGTTCGTGGTATAACAGAAACATCGGAACAGGAACGATTGTTCCACAATGAAACACGGCCCTAATTGAACAACAACGCTACTCTCTTATGTCATCTATAAATGGTGACATGACATTTCCTGGTAGGCAATTGTTTCAGCTGCAACTCAACTTCCGGTGGGGGGATTTATTTGGCGATGCATGCCTTCAAAATGTAATTGCGATAAATGATGCAAAAATTGTTGATAAGATTACAAAGACAAACGATAAAAAACTGCTTATTACGCACGTACAAGAAGTTACCAAATTAATGACCTTATTTGGCTTGCCGGCGTTAAAACGGACAACCGTTGGCGTTAGAAAACATCAGTTGCAGGCGACATCGGGGAGACCGCCAGCTTTAGACAACCCGTAACCGACGGATATGACATTGATTAATTTCATAGAGTGATTAAAGTCATCCGACGGTCATCCGACAAAAACTTCAATGTGTCTGGGCAGGCAGACTAACGTTATAGTTGTCCCCGAAAGCGTACTTTGAAGCTTTCAGTCCGTCATGAATGGAAACGACATCGATCTTCGTCCTGAGCTCGCACAGCGCATGTTCGGTAGCATCAAAGAGAATGGTAAATATTGATATTATTTAGAACGAGATACTCTGTTACCAGGTAATTAATTTAGTACTAATACTAATGAAAATGATAATGTCCGTAAGACTGTAACATATATAACAATAATAATATCGTTTTTATATAGCTCTAGTTCTTGCATGGCGGATCGATGCGCTGCACAAGAAATATAATATATGTACATTAATAAATAGAAATGTAAATGAAATAAATTAACATAAATCATATAAATTTTTGGTTTTAAGACGCATTAGTAAACTGGCACCCAATGCAGCTCCTTCGCCACAGGTGTGATGTGGTCATGTTTACTGCTGCGTGTTATTAGCCTGGCTGCATTGTTCTGGACACGCTGCAACCGAGCTGTCTGTGATAACGGGATGTTATGTAACAATGAGTTGCAGAGAGCTTTAACTGTACATTTCGCGGCTTCGGTTGTTAGGTATTGCCGTATTGATGACAGTCTGTATAGATGGTAGTTACATGCGGCACACACAGCAGTCACATGATCTGTCATCGTCACATGTTGATCCATGTAAACTCCCAGATTCCTTATGCGGTGTGATGGTGAAACCGTATCATCGCCAATTGTCAAGGAGCAATCTCCGTGCATCTTGAGATGATGTTTTGATGTAAAGATCATCATCTTAGTTTTTCATCGTTTAATTTCAGCATGTGCTACGCCATCCATCCTTTGACTTCCCCAATACAGTCTGAGAGTCGCCTCGCAGTTTCCAGTTGGTCGCCTGGTTTAGCGGGATTGTACGAGGCATATAATTGAATGTCGTCGGCATATTTATGATAGTTTATGCCATGTCTTTTGAATATCCGCTGCATTGGCGTGGTGTAAAGAGTGAACATGACAGGCCAAAGGACGGAGCCCTGTGTCACACCACTCTGTAGCGGAATAGTCGCGGATGTTTCTATCTGGACACAGTCGGTGCGGTCTTCGAACTATGTCCGGAACCATGATAACGACGTTTCACGCACTCCGTACTCATCGTGCAATAGTGTCAGCAAATGGTCATGGTAACTCGTGTGAAATGCACTTGATAAGTCCAGCATGACAAACAACATAACACGATTCGTGTCAAGTTCCCTAGAAATGTCATGCTGAACACGAATTAGAGCTGTTTCTGCACTGTGGAGCATCTTATATGCCGATTGGTATTCTTCGTGCAGTGCATTCAAAGTGAGATCGTCAAGCAAACGACGAACTGTAACTTTCTCCAAGACTTTGCCGACGAATGTTGTGTTTAACATGGGTCTGTAGTTCTTTAACAGGTCTTCGTCGAGAGTGTCGGATTTCAGAAGCGGTTTTACTATTGCTGTTCTCAAAGTGACCGGAAACAGTCCTTGTTTAAAACTGTTATTCACTATTGCCACCAGATAAGAAATGTGTACACCTAATGATTTCTTCAACAGATCAGTGGGGCAAAAGTCCAGGCTGCATGTCTTTGGAGGGCACAATCTGATGATGTTCTTTATTTCCTCTTCACTCGTAGGTAGCAGTCGATCGAGTTCGTTTGACAAACGTTGGCTACCAGAATCGATAGCATAATCAGAACAGTCTTCGTCATTGGTCATCGCTGTGCGTATCTGCATTCCAATTCCTTGGGTTTTCGCTGCAAAGTAGGTTGCGAAGTCACTGCAGAGTGTTTCAGTGTTACTGGATTGTGGAAGGATTATTCCCGGTGGCTTTAGCAGAGTGGTAACTACACGAAAGTATATATGTTCGCTGGTCTAGTGAAGACAACACAGACTCGTAGTGACCACGCTTCGCTCGCTTGATCATGTTGTTGACCGCTGTTCGAAGCTCAACAAACATCTGGCGATGCACATCGAGTTAAGTTGTTCGTCATCTCTTCTCGTTTGCACGTCCTAAGGCCCTGGCTTCATGGATGTCGTCATTGTGCCACGGTTCCTTGCGTGGGCAAGCTTTCATTATCACAGTAAGTGGGGCATGCTAGTCAATGGTTGATAAATCCGCATGCTCGTACTGGCCAACCATGGTATTCACAACCAGAGTAGTATCTACAGACGCAAGACGCGAAGAAAGGTCAGTTTCGAGGCGAACAAAATCAAGTCCGCGAAAATCACGCAGCTGTTTCACGGCACGAGCAGATACTGGGCTAGCAGACGACAGACGGAATACGACACTGTAGTGGTCTGATATGCTGCTGGGGTACGCTGTAGTTAACGACACGAATGAACTGGATGAGCGTGTTATCATCAAAACTAACATGTACCCCTTCATATGTGTGGGTTCTGTGACATGTTGTTTTAAGTTGTTTTCTGCTAAAATGTCATTCAGTACCTTTACGCCAGGCGCACCATTAAGTTCACGGTGAAGATTGAAGTCGTCGACAATCTGTTGCAAACTACTACGCTGTTTCCGTTAAACTGCGTTCGACTTTAGATGTTACTCA
>JAODUO010000571.1:55000-65000 GCA_025642075.2 Ridgeia piscesae
TCATTGTCATCGGCAAAGTGTTCCACTGCTTCTGCTTGTAATAATCCGTCAGACAATATAACTGAAATACGCTATTTCGGAACATTTCGATTATTACGACAAAAACAAACAAAGTCCTATAAATTAACATGGAGTATATGGACCTCCTGCCCCCAACTGCACCCAGCCTCGTTTTCGCGCGCGAGACTTGCACGCCCTATAGAAAGGAGACAAAAACATTGGCCTAACGTAAATCAGATGAATTTTAGAGTATAATATATATATATATATATATATATATATA
Source organism: Ridgeia piscesae (assembly GCA_025642075.2). Taxonomy (NCBI): domain Eukaryota; kingdom Metazoa; phylum Annelida; class Polychaeta; order Sabellida; family Siboglinidae; genus Ridgeia; species Ridgeia piscesae. The sequence goes on from JAODUO010000571.1 coordinate 55,284, forward strand.
TATATATATATATATATATATATATATATATATATAATGTGTGTGTATGTGTGTATGCGCATGCGTATGAGTGTATGTGAGTGTGCAGAGAGTATATGTAGTAGTTTGTTCCTACATACACATGCGGGCACCCCCTCACGCACACCCACCCACCCACACACACAAGCGCGCGCATACATACAAGTAAGCACACACACGCACACACATGCGGATACGCCCATACGCTCACCTACACCTATCCATCCCACAAGCGCATACACACACGCATACACACACACAAACACACACACACACACACACACAAACATACACGTGGGCCCCCTACACACAGCGCGCACACACACACACACACACACACACACACACACACACACACATATATATATATATATAATATATATATATATACTTTTGTGTGTGTGTGTGTGTGTGTGTGTGTGTGTGTGTGTGTGTGTGTGAACCCCCCTAAGTTGATGTAACTGTGAATGCACACACACACACACACACACACACACACACATCTATTCTTACTCTCTATACAACAAAAACAACACACACACACATGCACACACACACACACACACCACACACACACACACACACACACACACACACACACACACACACACACACACACACACACACACACACACACACACACACACACACACACACACACACACACACACACACACACACACACACACACACACACACACTTGACGCGTCTGTTTATACCAGACCTCCAGTCCTGACGTCGTCGCAGTAGCCGTGTCACGTGACTTCCGTTGGTATTTTGGAAGCCACTTTAATCATCATACAATGGCAAGTCGCTCACTGTGTTGACGATGCGGTGCTGCTGTGAGTCATTATGACACTCTATACGTTTGTTTCACCCTGGCGCCTGGTGACGTTACCCCCCAATGGAGTCAAGAAAAAGTGTTTTCCTTTATATTCGATAAATGGACCTATCTCACAATCAGCATAGATAGATTAAGATCTCGTAGGCACCAGGGAGAGTTAAAATACCATCCGTGTTGATTCAGGACAATGTTCGCGGGTCAGTCATAAGATCAGTGACAACTGTGCTGAGTTTGTCCGATTAGTTCGTCCCGGCGACAAGTGCAAAAATGCAAAATATCACATAATCTTAGCCATACATGTGTTAATTCCATGTAAAAGACATCACTGATCGGGACAAAAGTGTTGGCTGTTTATTTGTGGGGTCCCAGCGTAATGTAATAAACATTGGTAGGAAAACCTTTAATATTTTACCATAAATTAATGTTTTTAGTAAACACGCAATGGCCAGGATGATCAACAACCTGCCGGGCGATCCTCACATGTAGCTGCACGCAATGGTGGCAGACGACAGTGTCGGTGATTAAAAGCCAACTTCCGCTGCACAAAGCTGTGCAAATATGGCCGATGTCAAGGTGACTAGGCGACACCGTGGCTCTGATCAGTATGGATTCGAGCAGTAGGCATCGTTATGAAATCAATGAACAATGTTTGAAATGGTTCTGTCTAATGCCACTGTCTTTAAAATCTAAAACATTCGTATATTTTTGACATCAGCTTCAACTATACACACAGGTTAAATGAAAAGTTCTAGGTGGTGTCGGTTGTGACGGGCGTCATCTTGAAAAATGGCGTAAGCTGTTACTAAGATACTTGGAATGTAAATTTAATGGCGTCTGGCACCATATTTTTTATTACATGAATACTTAAGATACATTTGAAAACATTTCCCAAGACTATTCACGGAATATGTGAACTAGATCAGCATACTTAGATTGGGCAAATGTTCTATTATGGTCACGTAATAAATAACTAAATTACTGTAATACTAATATAATTATGAAAAAATATGTCCTTGAAAGGTGTCATAATGTCCTGGTAAGGTGTCATAATTGTCATATATAGAAATAATTCGTTGCAACTTTGGTGAACAATGAAAATAATGACGGTGAGTATATGGTTCCAAAAATAAACTATCCGTCCGTCCGTCCGTCCGTCCGTCCGTCCGTCCGTCCGTCCGTCCGTCCGTCCGTCCGTCCGTCCGTCCGTCCGTCCGTCCGTCCGTCCGTCCGTCCGTCCGTCCGTCCGTCCGTCCGTCCGTCCGCCGCCGTCCGTCCGTCCGTCCGTCCGTCCGTCCGTCCGTCCGTTCCGTCCGTCCGTCCGTCCGTCCGTCCGTCCGTCCGTCCGTCCGTCCGTCCGTCCGTCCGTCCGTCCGTCCGTCCGTCCGTCCGTCCGTCCGTCCGTCCGTCCGTCCGTCCGTCCGTCCGTCCGTCCGTCCGTCCGTCCGTCCGTCCGTCCGTCCGAATGTTCTGTGAACAGCCGTAATGTGTTGCATGAAGTGTCAGCATCTACGATCACGTGCTATATCCCCTTCAATAAAACACTTAGTTTTCATAGGGCCGTAGATACACGGACCAGTAGACGACGTTGAAGGCGATGAAGGCGATGGGGAAGCAGATCTGTGAGACGCGGTCAAGGAAGATGGCCGAGTCTCGGCCTGACCTCGGCGGCGACTTCAACTGCGGCTCGAACACGTACGGACCGACACACTTGGTATGAGAGCAGTTCTGGAAGGGGAAGTGTGACTGTCTTTTTAATTGTGTAATGTCAATATACACAGACATGTTTACTGGTCGCATCCTGTTCGGATTCAGGTTATAATAACATTTATACAGTAGATAAAACAAAGCAAAATACTAACTAAATATAACAATATTGAGTTTGTATTATGTCAGTACGGGCGGGCGAAGACGGGCGGGGGCGGGCTGGCTGACTCACTGTCTGACTGATTGCCTGACAGACTGACTGACTGATCGACGGACCGTCCGACGGACTGACCGACGGACTGACCGACGGACTGACTGACCGACGGACGGACGGACGGACCGACGGACGGACGGACGGACGGACGGACGGACCGACGGACGGACGGACGGACGGACGGACGGACGGACGGACGGACGGACGGACGGACGGACGGACGGACGGACGGACGGACGGACGGACGGACGGACGGACGGACCGACCGACCGACCGACCGACCGACCGACCGACCGACGCCGACGGACCGACGGACCGACGGACCGACGGACCGACGGACCGACGGACCGACGGACCGACGGACCGACGGACCGACGGACCGACGGACCGACGGACCGACGGACCGACCGAAGGATGCATGGATGAGTATATACTTCTACATACGGACGTTAGCAGTTCAGCATGTTCTCACTTATTCAAATGTGACACCGGCTGAATGCATACACGCAATATGGGTAGAAGTACACACGCGTCTGGGTACACACATATGTACACGTATATCTACTTATTTAGTTATGAATGTGTTCGTGAGAGCGTGCGTGTATGTGTTCTATACTATACCCTTACATTACATATGCATTGATTCATCTTACAAGTACCTTCACATTGTCATTCTCTTCATGTTGCTTCTTTTTCTCGTTTTTCGGCGACTCCCTCGAGAGTGAGTTAACGAAGGCATATTCGACCATGGCGGCGAACACAAACACCATGCACGTCGCCATCCACACGTCGATTGCCTTCGCGTAGTGGACTTGGGGAATGGAGGCCTTTGACCCCGACAACTGCGCCGCCATCGTGAGTACGGTGGTGACACCTAGCGACACTCTCGCGGGAGCGGAGTCCATGTTAACCCAGAACGGAGACCCACGCGAGAATGACGATAAGGATTGTGGGTATGTAGGTCTGCAGCAGATAGACGCCATAACGGCGTTCAAGGTCAAAGGTCGTCGTCAGATGAGGGAATGTTCCTGGAATAGAATAAAGAGAATCGGTAGCGTCCCAAGCGGGAGTTTGTAAATCTTGATTTTTCATTAAACTTGGTCTTATTTAAAGTCAAATCTGGATCTATGTAGGGACAATTTTTTGGCAGCTGCTGTTTCCGCTTCCTCTGTTCTCTGGGTCCACGACACCCCACCTCAATTGTACGCAAATGCCTAATTTATGGACGCATATGGTGTTCTAGTATGAACATTGATAATGATAGGATAGATAGCTACTATTTTTGTTGACACATCTCATTAGAGATACGCGACATGTTTCAAAGACTTGGCAAATGACGCGAGTGAAGCGTGCGGTATTAGCCAGTTAAAATATGTACGTTCTTGAAAGTAATGGCGTCGGCCTAACCGATGAGCATTTAAACAAGTGAGATGTTTAATATCCTCGTGTTTTTATGTGGTCACTGCAGTGAGGGTTGTTAGTTTATAAGATAAATCGGAAAATGAAAAAAACCGACCCAATTAAAGAGGTCCTTTCAGGCGACGTACCTATCAAGTAAACCACCGATGTGTTTATCCTCTTCATCGACACGAGACTAAATTGAGGTAACTGCATCTCCTCCTCGAAGTCGACGTCGTCCCATTCCAATACCAGGTCCTTTGTTTCGTGGCCATCTTCAACAACAACATCCTCTGAGTAAACGCAGCGATGGTGGTTGAATAGTCAGACGTAACACAAGACATAACACGTAATTGTAAACTTGAATTGGTATTTCATGTTATCACGTCTATACATTGTGAAATCTATCATCGGAAACTGACGCTGAACAATGTGTAATTCAAACCTGTTACATATGCAAGACATGTTTCATTAACACTACACCTACATTTAGTGCAGCATTTAGCTTTATATATATATATATATATATATATATATATATATATATATATATATATATATATATATATATATATATATATATATATATATATATATATATATATATATATATATATATGTATATAATATATATATATATATATATATATATATATATATATATATAAAATTATACATAGGCAACAATGGTAAGAAGTAGCAGGCTTTCTCATCAAGAGAAATGAAAGATTGTAAAGAAACAGATAATGTGCAATATAGAATGTATATATATATATATATATATATATATATATATATATATATATATATATATATATATATATATATATATATATATAATGGATGAGACTTTAGGGAAACCAAGCACGGAAGGAACATATAGTGAGGGTACAGAGTGTCAGCCCCAGAGCTGCAGAACTTGTTCTGTGCATTACGAAGCGCTACAAACTAAAGATAATGCAACTATATACACCAACAACATCATACCCCAAAGAAGACATAAATAGCTTCTGCAACGACGTGGATGAAACCTTAGGGAAACCAAACCGCGATAGTGATGGGAGACTTCAATGCACAAGTAGGGAAAAGAACAAACGGCAACAGGCTAATTTGGGCCCGAATTGAGAAACGAAGGAGGCGACACTTTGGTAGAATGGGCTACATCAAGAAAGTACAAAATCATGAATACCACGATTCAGAAGAAAGCAGAGAGGAGATTACCCTGGAAAAGCCCAAACGGTGTAACGAAGAAACAAATTGTCTACATCCCAACAAACAGTCCAGACATCGTCACAGACGTGACAGTCATCAACCAAGTCAACACTGGAAGTGACCATTGAAACATCAAATTGGAGGTAGAGGTGGAAAGGAAAACATTGATATCGGCGACGATAAACGTCGGACAGAATACGCAGAAATATGCAAGACATCAGAAAGAGAGCAAAAGAGGACACCAGGAAATACAACCTTGAGATCATACGAGGCACGATCATGGCATCAAAGAGCCTGACGAAAGTCCGAAGAACGCAGAAGCTAGGCCAAGACAGAGTGATCACACTCTTAGAAAAGCAGGGTAGATAAATCCATGATCAAAATAAGATCATAGAACGAAGCGATGAATTGTACACCGAGCTATATGACAGTAAACAGAGTACCTTAATCAACACAGACCCTAAAGAGGTATCACAGATAACATCGTGGGAGGTGGAAGCAGCACTACGAGATATGAAGAATGGGACAGCAACAGGCAACGACCATATAAACATCGAGACATTGAAAGCAGGAGAAAATACCATCTCGAAGACACTTGCTAAGCTGTACACTAAATGCGTATCACAAAGACGATACCCACAGCGTGGAAGAACGCTGAGATAGTGATAATCTTACAAGAAAAGAAATAAGAAAGATCTCAACAATTACAGACCGATATTTCCACTATCAAACATCTATAAAATATTCACAGAAGCACTAACGAAAAGATTGGAGAAGACACTCGACGGAAACTAGCCACAAAAAGGTGATGATGGAAACCAACAACACTGAGAATCTTACCTGGGACTGAGATACAGCACAAGAGAGAAAACCAAGACGGGATCAAGTCTACAACTCATGCCTACTTCCAGCAATGATATACGGAGTGGATCCATGGGCACTCACCAAGCAAATCAAAGAACAAACTAGCAGCCGCACAAAGAGTGAAAAACGTATGTTGACCATCAAATACCGGGACAGAAAAGTAAACATCTGGGTAAGAGAAAAGACAAAGGTCACATACGTGACTGAACAAGTGAGAAGACGGGTGTGGACTTGAGCAGGGCACGTCAGTAGAATACGAGATAACAGAAGGACATTGCATATCACCACCTGGAAACCACATCAGTGGAAAATACCAAGAGGAAGACCGACGAGACGGCGGAGAGACGAACTAGACGACTACTGGATGGCACCATCCGGCAGAGGATAGTGCAAGATAGGCAGATGTGGAAGCAGCATGCTGAGGCGTTCGTCAAACTACGGGACACTGTGGCTGCACAATGATGATGATGATGATAATGATAACACACACATACACACATACATACATATATACATATATACATATATATATATATATATATATATATATATATATATATATATATATATATATATATATATGTGTGTGTGTTTAATATATAAATATAATATATATATATAATATATATATATATATATATATATAATATATATATATAACCATATATATATAATATATATATATATATATATATATATATATATATATATATATATATCCCAAGTAACATGACGCACTTACAACTCTCAATTTCAACGGAACATCTTTGGTGATCCAATGGAAATCGGACCAAATCCATTTTGCAAGCCAGCGTTAGAGTAATCCTGCAAACATGATGACATCCTTTGTTTGTAAAGGGTAACACACAAAGTAAACATCACAAAACTGCTAAAGCGATTTCGTGCGTTGACAATTTGTATTGTGCCTGATTGAACGCAAACCTGGTAATAAACATAACAAAACTTGCGAAATTATTAAATAATACTGTTGAGGAAATATATTTGTAGAAACGGTCACATTAATACAGTGTATTTGGTTGTATTATCCATATATTAATAAGTAATAACGTAATTATAAAACAGGCGAAACAAACAAAACATCACCACCAACATCACCACCAACATCCCATCAACATCACCACCAACATCACCACCAACAACACCACCAACATCACCAGCAACATCACCATCAACATCACCACCACCAACACCACCAACAACACCACCAACATCACCACCAACATCACCACCACCATCACCACTAACATCACCACCAACATCACCACCAACATCACCACCAACATCACCACCAACATCACCACCAACATCACCATCAACATCACCACCAACATCACCACCAACATCACCACCACCATCACCACTAACATCACCACCAACATCACCAACAACATCACAAACAACATCACCACCAACATCACCACCAACATCACCACCAACATCACCACCAACATCTAACAACATCACCACCAACATCACCACTAACATCACCACCAACATCACCACCAACACCACCACCAACATCACCACCAACATCACCACCAACATCACCACCAACATCACCACCAACATCACCACCAACATCACCACCAACATCTAACAACATCACCACCAACATCGAAACCAACAACACCACCAACATCTAACAACATCAGCACCAACATCACCACCAATCTAACAACATCACCACAAATATCACCAACACCATCACCACCAACATCACCAACAGCACCACCAACATCACAACCAACATCTTGCAACATCACCACCAACATCACTACCAACATCACCATCAACATCATCACCAACATCTTACAACATCACCACCAACAGCACCACCACCATCACCACCAACAGCACCACCAACATCACCACCAACATCACTACCAACAACACCACCAACATCATCACCAACATCATCACCAACAGCACCACCAACAGCACCACCAACATCCCAACAGCAGCAACAGCAAAAACAGCAGTAAAAGCAACAGCAACAGCAACAGCAACAGCAACAGCAACAGCAACAGCAACAGCAACAGCAACAGCAACAGCAGCAGCAGCAGCAGCAGCAGCAACAGCAACAGCAACAGCAACAGCAACAGCAACAGCAACAGCAGCCGCAGCCGCAGCCGCAGCCGTAGCCGCAGCCGCAGCCGCAGCCGGAGCAGCAACGTACCTTGTGCTGTACAGGACAGTGCCGTTGGGATAGATCCGCAAGAGATTATTCGGTACTGTGACATGGTGGAAGTTCGCTGACTTCTCGTTCGGAAAGAACAAGTCTGGCTTCCAGACACGCTCAATATCCTTTGCCGACAAGCTCACGTGATCTGTGCTTCCGACACGTCGGAACGTCAGACGTGGATCAATCCATTTCATTCTAAAGTAGATGTCCAAACGGAAGTCCTGTAAATGACGAAGTCCATTTATTTCACGATTTGTTTGGATATGGAGTACTATATTACCATTTCATAAGCATCACTTCGAAACACTGCTCGCATCGCTATTCGTATTCACATCTCTTGGAACCGATACAGAAATCACGAGTAGCGTTACGACAAACGTCAGGTATGAACAAGAAAAAAAAGAAGAACAACAAGAACAAGAACAAGAACAAGAACAAGTACAAGAGCAAGAGCAAGAGCAAGGACAAGAGCAAGGACAAGAGCAAGAGCAAGAGCAAGAGCAAGAGCAAGAACAAGAACAAGAACAAGAACAAGAACAAGAACAAGAACAAGAACAAGAACAAGAACAAGAACAAGAACAAGAACAAGAACAAGAACAAGAACAAGAACAAGAACAAGAACAAAAACTGTATTCATAAATACTGATAACCGTACTGAATACAATATAAAGAAGAAATGCATTTTCACAGCTAAGATTAATATACATTTATGACAATAATAGAAATATGCGTTACATTTTAAAAGAGTATTGTAACTAATATAAGCAGTCGTTCAGTGTTGCAACAGATGGAGTCAGGGCCTCTCATTAAGACACTGTCGCTACCAGCCAAGCCACCACAGTTGTAATCAACTGTTGACGTATCTTGATTGTCTTTTAGGATCACGTGTCTATATTATATGTATAAACAAGCAAACTACGCGTTAGTGTTCACTGCTCCTACAGATATAAAATGCACATGTAAATTACTAATACCTGAATATTAGTAATTTCCGTCCATTTATTTGCAATTTGTGTTACAGACTTTGCGCCATGACTGTATCGTGAAGTTTGACAGCTAGTCACCCGCATTGAACCATTTATGAACGAACCTGTTATTGTATCCATTAATAAACCTGGTGTGTTTACTCCGTGCATATGCTCTAACCCAGACGGTGGGGTTCGGGGAGGAGGGTGAGGGACGAAGGTCGCGTGGGGGGATCGTATGGTACTCACCATGTCAACATCGTTGAACGGACCAAAGTTGACGATGTGGAATCC
>JAODUO010000571.1:70000-75000 GCA_025642075.2 Ridgeia piscesae
AATGTTTTTAGTAAACCTGCAATAGCACTTGCCGTGCGATCCTCACATGTAGCTGCACCCAATGGTGTGCACATATGGCGGATGTCATGGTGAATGGGGACTTCTCTGTATGGATTCGAGTAGTAGACATCGTTATGAAATCAATGAATAATATTTGAAATGGCTCTGTCTAATGCCACCGTATTTAAAATCTAAAAATCCCGTATATTTGTGACATCAGTTTCAACAATACACAGATGGTAAGTGACCGGGATAACCGGTTACCGATTGTGCCTCTCTTAACGCACGGAAATAATCGGTCCTCGCGGACGTCGTCTTTTAAAATTAGTGTACGTGTGAATGTCGATGAAGGTCAAATGTAGTACAACACATCATCGCTTCTAAAAACCCTATAATTTGTCATCAAATTTGTCTCAGAACTACATAATTTTTAATCTATGGAAATATTTAGCTTTGTCGGACAATATCTCTATAAATGGTGGATTATTTCGAAAAGGTGGCTATTTGAAAGTCAGCTAAGCAAACGTCAAGAGGAATAGAATTAAAATCATCACGTCAAAAAACCCTACATCTTGGCGTAATATTCTTGGTTCTGGATTACGTAATTCTTAATATATGAAACTAATACGGTTAACTGGACGCCATAGTTTAATTAAAATGGCTGACATTTTAGCATCGGTAAAGTCAAGTGTGACATCGGTATATCACATAGTTACCCTGTATCGTGAACGTAGTTGCTCTGTGCAATGTAATATTTCAAAAATTATTACATTTATATTACGACCGCCATCTTCAAACATGTAACATGTGAAGTCTTTGCCCCTAAGATGTAACCACACACCACAACTACGCTCGACATGAAACTGTTACTAAGATACGCAGAAATTAAATTTGACGGCCATTTACAAAAAGTTGACGAAATCACTTCGGGGCCCAAGCAGAAAATCTGGCACCATATTTTTTTATTTTACATAAGATACATTTTAAAACATTTTCCAAAATTTTACACGGAATGTATGAACTAGATTACCGTCCACAGATTGGTCAAATGTTCTATTATGGTCATGTTTATAAATAACTAAATTACTGTAATATTATTAATAATATTATATGAACGAAGTATGTCCTTGCAGGAATCGTTGTTAAAAGCTACTAAAAAGGCGGTGACCTACCTACCTACCTACCTACCTACCTACCTACCTACCTACCTACCTACCTACCTACCTACCTACCTACCTACCTACCCACAGTACTACCTACCTACCTACCTACCTACCTACCTACCTACCTATACCTACCTACCTACCTACCTACCTACCTACCTACCTACCTACCTACCTACCTACCTACCTACCTACCTACCTACCTACCTACCTACCTACCTACCTACCTACCTACCTACCTACCTACCTACCTACCTACCTACCTACCTACCTACCTACCTACCTACCTACCTACCTACCTACCTACCTACCTACCTACCTACCTATATCTATCTATCTATCTATCTATCTATCTATCTATCTATCTATCTATCTATCTATCTATCTATCTATCTATCTATCTATCTATCTATCTATCTATCTATCTATCTATCTATCTATCTATATTGTGTGTGTGTGTGTGTGTGTGTGTGTGTGTGTGGTGTGTGTGTGAGTGTGTGTGTGGTGTGCGTGTGGTGTTGTGGTGTGTGTGTGTGCGTGTGTGTGTGCGTGTGTGTGTGCGTGTGGTGTGCGTGGTGTGTGTGTGTGTTGTGTGTGTGTGTGTGTGTGTGTGTGTGTGTGTGTGTGTGTGTGTGTGTGTGTGTGTGTGTGTGTGTGTGTGTGTGTGTGTGTGTGTGTGATGTGTGTGTGTGTGTGTGTGGTGCGTGTGTGTGTGTGTGCGTGTGTGTACGTGTTTGCGAATGTACGTACGTGCGTGCGTGCGTGCGTGCGTGCGTGCATGTCATTAGACATAGCATGTATATATGAGCATGTAATTTGTGTATGCTAAGTAACTTTGCTTTTATTGTGACTCGGTATAAAAAACAATGCTTTTGTGCGATCTAACATCCGAAACTAAAGGCACATATAACGCGATATGGGGTGTGTCGAATGTTCTGTGAACAGCCGTAATGTGTTGCATAAGTGTCAGCATCTACGATCACGTGCTATATCCACATCATTTAAGCACTTAGTAGGGCCGTAGATACACGGACCAGTAGACGACGTTGAAGACGATGAAGGCGATGGGGAAGCAGATCTGTGAGACGCGGTCAAGGAAGATGGCCGAGTCTCGGCCTGACCTCGGCGGCGACTTCAACTGCGGCTCGAACACGTACGAACCGACACACTTGGTGTGAGAGCAGTTCTGGAAGGGGAAGTGTGACTGTGACAGACGATCCCACCGCCGGACCGACAATCTTACCGCCAGATCGCTGGACCGCCGAACCGCCGGACCGACAATCTTACCGCCAGATCGCTGGACCGCCGGACCGCCGAACCGCCGGACCGACGGACCGACGGACCGACGGACCGACGGACCGACGGACCGACGGACCGACGGACCGACTGACCGATGGACCGACGGACCGACGGACCGACGGACCGACGGACCGACGGACCGACGGACCGACGGACCGACGGACCGACGGACCGACGGACCGACGGACCGACGGATCGACGGATCGACGGACCGAAGGACCGACGGACCGACGGACCGACGGACCGACGGACCGACGGACCGACGAACCGACGAAACGACGGAAGGATACATAGATTAGTATATACTTCTACATACGGACGTTAGCAGTTCACCCCCTCCACCGTTCTCACGTATTCAAATATGACACGCGGCTGAATGGATGCACGCAACATGGGTATAAGTACACACGGATCAGGGTATGTACCTATGTACACATATATCTACTTCTTTACTTTTGCATGTGTTCGTGAGCGCTTGCGTGTATGTGTTTTTGTACTATACATTGACATTACATATGCATTGATTCATCTTACAAGTACCTTCACATTGCCATTCTCTTCATGTTGCTTCTTTTTCTCGTTTTTCGGCGACTCCCTCGAGAGTGAGTTAACGAAGGCATATTCGACCATGGCGGCGAACACAAACACCATGCACGTCGCCATCCACACGTCGATCGCCTTCGCGTAGTGGACTTGGGGAATGGAGGCCTTTGACCCCGACAACTGCGCCGCCATCGTGAGTACGGTGGTGACACCTAGCGACACTCTCGCGGGAGCGGAGTCCATGTTAACCCAGAACGAGACCCACGCGAGAATGACGATGAGGATTGTGGGTATGTAGGTCAGCAGCAAATAACCGCCGTAACGGCGTTCCAGGTCAAAGGTCGCCTTCAGATGAGGGAATGTTCCTGGAATAGATTAAGGAGAATCGGCAACATTCAAATCGGGAGTTTGTAAATAACGATTTTTCATTTAACTTTATCTAATTTAAAGTCAAATCTGGATCTACGTAGAACATAGATAACGATAGGATAGTTAAAATGTAATCTGTTTTATCTACTATTTTTTAAAGAATTTCATTAGAAATATGCGACATGTTTCAAAGACTTGGAAAATGACGCAAGTGATGCGTGCGTTATTAGTCAGTTAAAATATAATAAACGTTATTATAACGTTATAAGAAATAGCGTAGGCCTTTATGAGATAAATCGGAAAATGAAAAAGACACGCGATCTCTTAAAAGAGGCCTTTTCAGGCGACGGACCTATCAAGTAAACCACCGATGTGTTTATCCTCTTCGTCGATAAGAGACTATACTGAGGTAACTGCATCTCCTCCTCGTAGTTGAGGTGGTCCCATTCCAACACCAGGTCCTTTGTTTCGTGACCATCTTTAACAATAACATCGTCTGAGTAACCGTAGCCAGACGTAGCATAAGCAACTCTAGATGGCAGGTGGACAAGGAAGCACTTTAGCTTATCGAGAGTCCAACCTAGCTATCTAAATGAACCCCGCCCTTCTTAGGTATATGTCGATTTTATTTTTTAATATATTAACACTACTAGCACCTACGTAATCAGCTGATAATCTGTTCCATTCATTTACTGTCTGTTCTTTGTGAAAAAACTTTTTTTTATAATATCTAGTCTACACTGCTTCTTTGTTAATGTAATTGCATGTCCTCTAGTCCTTCTCTCTGCCTTAACCGAGAAACATAATATATCTATCAATATTTTCCCATGTGCTGTGTGGAGGCACTTACACTTCCCACTAAACATTATTTGCCACTTCTCAGACCATTCGGTCAACTTATTCAGATCATCTTTTTATTGCTGTCTATCTGCATCACTTTTAATTTTTCCAAACACTTTTGAATCAACCGCAAACTCCAACACCTTGCTTGTTATATTATCATCCAAATCATTGATATATATTAAGAATAAAATAGTTCTCAATACTGCTCCCTGCTGTACTCCACTCAAAACCGATTTGTAGTTTGAAACCTCCCCATCAACTACTACTCTTCGTCTATTTTAAATAAGCCATTTTTCTATCCAGTTAATCATACCATTTCCTGTGCCATGGGCCTTTAGTTTAAGTAGTAATCTTTGGTGTGGCACTGTGTCAAAGGCTTTTTTTAAAATCTAAGTAGATTATATCTACTGGTGATCCCTCAACTACCCACTTTGTGACATCTTCCAAAAACATTACATATTTGTTAAGCATGACCTCGGTTTTAGAAACCCATGTTGAGATGGGTTTATCAAGTATATGAACACCATCATCATTGTGAAGCCATAGCGCCTCGTGGTTGGGCGAAGACCTCAGCATGCTGCTTCCACATCTTCCTACCTTGCGTATGGTACCGTTTCAAATCGTATATGTATATATATATATATATATATATATATATATATATATATATATATATATATATACACACTCACACACACACACACACACATATATATATATATATATATATATATATATATATATATATGTGTGTGTGTATATATATATATATATATATATATA
>JAODUO010000571.1:90000-92500 GCA_025642075.2 Ridgeia piscesae
TATTCTAATTTACTTAATTTCTATGTGCGTGCTTTACTGTGGTCAGTAATACGAATTTAATGTTTCGCTGTACCTCTAATTCCTCGTCTTGACGCTGCCGCCTCAGTTCCTCAGCTTTCTGGATGAGCAATGACTCTCGCGTGATCACGTTCACCACCGAGAACTCGATGAGAGCGCCGAATACAAACATGAGGCATGACGACATCCAGACGTCAATCGCCTGCGCAGACACGCTCAGCGTTTAGTAGAGATTGCAATCAAGCACCAGCAAATGTGTAACAAAGATAGGTGAGAACAGACTATACGTTTAATTAATATTGTAATTAATGCTACTTGTGATCACATATTAGCAACACCAAAACATATCCAATGTGCTTGTACGTATATATTTAAAAGATAAATAGCAAAATAGCGGTATATGGGATTAACTCTGAATGGCAGTATCTGACATATCGAAAGTCCACATTTTATTCTGTATATACCCAATCATATATATATATATATATATATATATATATATATATATATATATATATATATATATATATATATATATATATATATATATATATATATATTTATATGTTAATATTATATATTATATATTATATATATATAGCAACTAATATACATATAATTTGTATATACTATAATAATTTATACATATAACTCTTAGATAACTATATACTGATCAAAATCCATTTTATTTGATATATAGCTTTTAATATACTACAAATATACATATGTATCCAATATTACTATATAATATTGTATATATATATATATATATATATATATATATATATATATATATATATATATATATATATGCCATTTTGTAATGATTCACTACTTGGCATATTGCAACTAATCGAGTACAATATTTTACTAACTTATAACTAATCTCTTTACTAAAACAAAGAGCTCTTAAGGACAAGCCATCAATAAACAAAATCCATTTTATATGATATAAGGCTTTTTCTGAACACAAATATAAATGTTCCCAATTTACCTATAACACTATTTGTATGACACTACTTGTATGCCACTACTTATAAGCCACTATTTGTATGACACTACTTGTATGCCACTACTTATAAGCCACTATTTGTATGACACTACTTGTATGCCACTACTTATATGCCATTACTTGTATGCCACTACTTGTATGCCACTACTTGTATGACACTACTTGTATGCCACTACTTGTATGACACTACTTGTTTGACACTACTTGTATGACACTACTTGTATGACACTACTTGTATGACACTACTTGTATGACACTACTTGTATGACACTACTTATAAGCCACTATTTGTATGACACTACTTGTATGCCACTACTTATATGCCATTACTTGTATGCCACTACTTGTATGCCACTACTTGTATGACACTACTTGTTTGACACTACTTGTATGACACTACTTGTATGACACTACTTGTATGACACTAATTGTATGATATTACTTGTATGATACTACTTGTATGACACTACTTGTATGACACTACTTGTATGACACTAATTGTATGATATTACTTGTATGATACTACTTGTATGATACTACTTGTATGAGACTACTTGTATGAGACTACTTGTATGACACTACTTGTATGAGACTACTTGTATGACACTACTTGTATGTATGACACTACTTGTATGACACTACTTGTATGACACTACTTGTATGACACTACTTGTATGACACTACATGTATGATACTACTTGTATGACACTACTTGTATGACACTAGTTGTGTATGACACTACTTGTATGACACACCAGTGACAATCCCCCGTTGACGCGTCAAGCTGTTGACAGTTTTCAGCTATTCTATTACGGATCAAAGTTGTTTTTAAACTGCAAAGTTACATTTAAGAACTCTTAGCAGTGTTTGTGAAATGGTCGCCTGGTCTATGTTGTTGCCAAACAACATTCCTTTAGGCGTCTTTTGTAACTAAGACTTCTCAGTTCTAGGACGATTTTAACTGCTCCACTTGTGACTCCAACTTATCTATTAATTTGCGTCATTCTCATGATATGGTCTCCAGGCTTGTACCCATTATTCAATTGCTCGATACTGCGTTACTAATTTGTATTTGTCCTTGCATCAGCATGCGTCCAAAAACACTATGCAACGAATGCTTTTAGCTGGTCAATGATGCTCTCGCCAGCACGGCGACAAGCCTAGTCTCGCTTAACCGACTGTCGGTCGGCTGCGGAACTACGCCGAGACGACAGTCTGGTGAGTCACCCGGCTTTTGAATATTTATCCGCGTGATCTATACAATGCTGCCATCTCACGGACACTGATTAATCCTGCCGTAAATCTTATTTTATAAACAACTGTAAATTTGATTTTTTACTTATTTTTTGTTAATATCAGTTCAATGTTGAATACTTTTCATAGGATATCATTATCTTGTGTTAGTTAGTATATATATTTTATTTCATAATTGGCCTGAGAGCCAATCAGCGTATCTACCCTAAACTGGGG
>JAODUO010000571.1:95000-107500 GCA_025642075.2 Ridgeia piscesae
CCGGAACTACCTCTGGTGTTATGTGGGTAGATAGTCTGTTGAGGAGGATCCTGGCAAAGATCTTGGTTGCTATGGAAATATTAGTTGGTGCAGTCTGCTGAACAGATTGTCTTCTCCGTGCTTCCATACTTCAGCAGGAATTCCATCTCCCCCAGGTGCTTTGCCATCTTTCAGGCCGGCGATTGCTCTAGCCATCTCTTCCATGGTTGGAATCTCATCGAGGCTTGTCTTGGTAATGCGCTGTGGGATGTTGTCCAGAGCTTCGTGATCTTTGTCGCCAGGCACTCCATTTTGTCACAACTCTCTTGCTATCAAAGAAGGTCTCTATTCACTCTGTTGATTTCAGGTGAACAGGTCCCTTCTTCTTGGGTCCCCAAACTTCCTTCATTCAACTGTAGAAACCCTTCATGTCGTTTCTGTCAGCAGCTCTCTGCAGCTCCACTGCCTTCCTTTCCCACCAGTCTGACTTCAGTGCACGGGTGCGTTTTTGTAGCAGTCTGCAGGCATCTTTATATGGTGCAGTGGTGGATCGAGTGCTCCTGGTTTGCAACACTCATTGGTGGGCTTGGTCTCTTCTGCTCATAAGAGTCTGTAGCTCCTGGTCGTTGGGGGTCGAATCAGTCCTGGTGTTTTCTGTCTGGCTTGCCAAGATATGTCTTGGCTGTGTTGTATACGACCTCCTCGCATTGAAGTCTCCTATCAGTAGTAGCTTATCTGTACGAGGGATGCCACTGAGCACACATGCCAGCTGGTTGTAGAAGGCCTCCTTGTTTTCATCTGGGTTTGTCATTGTTCGAGAGTACACGCTGATAATTGTAGCAACGTTGTCCTTGTTCATAGGTAGTCTCATCGTCATGATAATGTCACATACTGGCCGTGACATTTCTGTCAGCTTTGTGACGATATCCGTTTTGATAGAAAAGCCCATTCCGGCCTTCCTTCTTTCTCCTTCGGGTTTGCCGCTCCAGAAGAAAGAATATTCCAAGTCGTTGAGACTACCAGACTCTGATAACCTTGTTTCACATAGGGCGGCGATGTCGATGTTGTATTTAGCAAGTTCCATTGCTACTAGTGCCGTACGTCTTTCTGGTCGGTCAGCTGCTTCTCGGTCGAGGAAAGTACTGATGTTCCATTGTGCAATTGTCAGTAGTTGTCTTCTTCTTCTTCTTCTTCCTAGCTTATTGCCCACTGTCGATGGAAGATGAGGTCGAATAGCGCAGCCCTTGGTAACCCGGGCGACGGCCGATCCCGTATGGTGTTTCGTGCAGTTGTACATATCATGGAAGCTGCCAGCAAAAAGTGTTGAAGAGCCGGCTGGCTTTTGCAAGTTACTAGCGGTTCTCTCTCGGGGAGCAAATAGAGGTCTCACACCGGCAAGAACATGTCAAGACAGGCGCAAACTATTTGTCCCTGCAGTGGCTGGTCGAGAGATGTTGGGAGTTCCATACACCAACCGCCCTTGATGCTGCCACAGTGACATGGTTTTCTGTTTAGGGTTTGTTCCCTTAGCCTTTGGTTCTGTCAAGAACCTGTACCACAAAGCAGTGGTTTGCATGAATGTATGCATGTATGTGTGCATGTAAGTGTGTGTATGTATGTACGTATGTATGTATGTACATATGTATGCATGTATGTATGTTTGTATGTAGATACGTATATAAGTATGTATGTGTATGTTTGTATGTGTGTGTATATGTAATTATGAAAATGTATATATATATATATATATATATATATATATTATATATATATATATATTTATATATATTATAGGCGATGTGTTATTGTTATGTATTATTATATATATATATATATATATATATATATTTACCTAAATGTTTATAGACACACACATACACATATACATACATAATATTATATAGTATTTACTAATGTATATACGTACTAGCGTAACATGTATATATATATATATATATATATATATATATATATATATATATATATATATATATATATATATATATATAAGTGGTTTATATATTATAAATATATATATATATATATATATATATATATATATATATATATATATTTACCTAAATTATTCACATAGACACACACATACACATATACATACATACATACTTATATACGTATTTATACATACATATATAAGTACGTACGTACGTACGTACGTACATGCATATATATATATATATATATATATATATATATATATATATATATATATATATATAGGCCGCGGTGGCCGAGTGGTTAGAGTGCCCGACTCCCGATTAGAGTGATCGAATCCCGGTGACGGCAAGTCGGTAGTTCGGTACTGATACAGCTGATATACAGATATCGAAGCTTGGGCTATTTCGTTCACCCTATATCGCCAGCCCCTTCCAACCCGCACTGGCCAGCGTGGAAGGGTAGGCCAACAACACCAGCATGCAAAGTATTACAAAGTATTACAAAGCCATGGCCCCCAGTCCCCAGCGGCACCGAAAGAGTCAGCTCTGGTCATAATAATATGTTCTTTAAACGATAAAAAGATATTATTTTAATATATATAAATACATAACATATCTGAGATATCTTTTGAAATAATAAAATTAAATGTCATTAATTAAATAGATATATTATTATATATATATATATATATATATATATATATATATATATATATATATTATAATTTTTTATTTAATGTTTATTTTCAAGTTCATATTATATTTATATATTAAATAATATCTATTAAACTATTATATATATATATATATATATATATATATATATATATATATATATATATATATATCACTACTTTATAATATTATTATATATATAATATATATATATATATATATATATATATACAGACACCCATACATATGTTCATATCAACATGCAAGTATGTTTGTTAAGATTCACTGAGAGTTGTTTTGATTGAACAGACACCAGTTAATGAAACAGTTCTTGGTCCTGTTGGTTTGTACACTGGGTAAAGAATATCGTGTACGGCATCGTGTATTGTGTATTATAGCCCTTGCTTTTGGTAGTAGTTTATGCAGTTTGTGCTGCAGAAATGTTCACATAATTGCGCAAGTCTCTCTTTCATTATTTTGGTGAGCACCAACGGGGCTGTAAATATCCGTTTTAGAGTCTCAATGTGGTGTTATGGCGACCCTTTAGAAAGGTGCAAATCTTACTTTCGATAAAATGCAGCGTGGGAGTGGCGAACATAAAAAACGGGGTGCAATAACAAATAATGCTGAACAATTTTGAACGCAAAAAGATACAAGATGGGTTATTAAACTTCTCAAACGAGAGAACTTTGTCTTGTGGGCAGTACAGAATCATATGAACATTCATACCAAATACGTTCTCAGATCATCAAAAATAAAATTTTCTATTGAAGGATACGCACCGCTCCGACCATCCAACAAGTGGCGACTACCGTCACGTGAACCTGGCTTTATTCAAAGCTGTCCTTCGTGCTACATTAACTTCATACTACGTGGGGTGTGGGAAGCGGTGGTCGCGCGGTAGAGCGCCGGACTGTCAATCGAGGGGACGGTGGTTCAATCCCACCTACCGCCGTTTCGAAACTTAGGCAATTTCTTCATCCCACATTTGCCTGTGTCTTTCGGAAGAGACACTAAAAGCCAGTGGTCCCTTCTATCTGGTGTCTATGCAAGGGGAAGTAAAACATCCCACACAGGGGGTAAATGTGTAACCTGTAGTGGACTCACAAACTTGGGCTAACGCAGGAGTTGTTTGGAGGTAATCACCTAAGACGACAATATCAGCGACAACGTCGACGACGTCGTACAACAAACATTCTGTGTCCGCCACTCTCGATACCCAAGCCCCAGTTCTGTCGCGAACTAGAAGATCCATGAAAAGCCAGCCATGGTTCGATGACGAAATCTTGTGTTTGAGGCGAAAGCGTCGTGCACTGGGGAGGCAGTGGCGCATATCCGGACTGGAAATCGACAAACAAATCTACTCTTCGCAAATAAACAACGTCAAACAACATATCCGAAACGCAAAGGTCGCTTACAACGGTGCAGTACTGAACAACGTTGACGCAAAAACAACATTCCAGGTATTATTTTCACTAACCGAAAGCAATGACCGGAAATTGCCTGATCGCAAGAACGATGAAATATTGTGTCATGTTTTCGCTGAGTTCTTTGAAGAAAATATCCAGAAAATCGTTGGTGTTACGCGTGCGAAACTGACAACGGAAACTATCGCGATTTTAACCGTGCTTTAACAAATATTATTTTAAGTTAGTAAACAAACAAATAAATAAGTAAATATTAAAAGAGGTCTAAAACGTCATTTAAAATTATATTTACAATTGAATTATATGTGAAATTGAACTATATTTATATTGAATTGAATGCGTCCAAATTAAAATAATAAAAAACATTATATTAAAAATTATGTTTAAAATTATATTGATGAGTTAAGCTATCATTTCACAATAAGAGAACATATTTGTTCAGTACCATCGATCCGCAATTGAGAACAGGTACACCTACATTCCGCACGTGTACAGTTCAGCCATACAAAACAGCGCCAGAAAAATAACAACTCCACCGTAGTTGTGAAAACAGCGAAGTTAACTTCCCAAGGTCTTTACCGCTACGTTGTATATTTCATTCCTGATAAGGCTGTTACGGCACGGGGGTAACAACTATTTCTGAAGCGATTTGTTTTCGTACGGTTGCTTCTAAAAGATTTGCCTGACGGTAATTATTCGAACAGATGATGGGCGGGGTGAGTTTGGTCTGAGATAATATTGCCAGCAGTTTGTTTGGATCTGTCGTTGTATACAGGTGTTAGAGAGGTGATTCACTACCGACAATTTTGGAAGTTGTTTTCACCAATCTGTCAAGCCTGCTCCTCTGGCGCCGGCTGATCCCGCCGAACCACACACATATTGAGAAGGCAAGAATACGCTCAATAGCTGAACGATAGAACTGAACAAGAATCTCCCTCCTCAGCCCGAACTACTTTAGTTGGCGCAGGAAGAACAGCCTTTGTTTGGCCTTTTTCACCAGAGCATCTGTGTTATTTTCCCAACCCAAGTCACTAGATATTATCGTGCCAAGAAATCTGAAACAGTTCACCCTTTCGATAGAGTCACCATTAATAATGGGAGCAAGTGGGGTTTTCCTCTTCCTAAAATCAACGATCATCTCTCGGGTTTTGGACGCATTCAATCGAGGTTGTTATTGTCACACCAAGACACCAGCTTGTCACTTCATGGCGGCATTCGGACTCAACTGAGTTCGTCACCAGCCCTACTAATGTGGTGTCATTTGCGAACTTTAAAAGTTGTACGGAGCAGTGATGGGAAACACAGTCATTTGTAAACAGGGAGTATAGCAGCGGGGAAAGGACACATCCCTGAAGAGTCCAAGTGTTCAAGGTAATAGTGCTGGAGACAATTCCGTTCATTTTAACAACCTGTGATCGCTGTAATAAAAATTCCAAAAGCCAACAACGCATTGATGAGTCTAGTGACAGCAGCTGAAGTTTGTCGAACAGTTTCTGAGGGATGACCGTGTTGAAGGTGGAACTGTAATCTACGAACAGGATGGGTGCATATCTGTCCGGAGACTCCAAGTGCTGCATCACAAAGTGCAGGGCCAAGGCAACAGCTTCATCAGTGCATCGGTTTTCCCTGTAGGCGAACTGCAGTGGATCCACGCTAGAGTTGGTGACATACTTCAGATATGTAAGGACCAGTCGCTCAAACACCTTCATCACCACTGACGTCAGAGCCACAGGGCGGAAGTCGTTCAGCGCTTTCACTGTTGGCTTCTTCGGTACCGGAATTATGGTTGCTGCCTTAAAACAGACAGGAACAATGTGCAGATTGAGAGAGGCCGCGTTAAAGAAGTCAGTGAATACCGGTATTAATTCATTAGCGCAGTGCTTCAATGTGGATGTGGAAACGTTGTCAGGACCAGCTGCTTTTCTATTGCTCTGTTGCTTGAATAGTTTTCTCACCTCGTGCTCTTGCACAGTGAAGGGATGAGGGAGTGGCTCAGCAGGGTCGGGCAAGCTGACCGATATAGGCGTCACATTCTGACGATCGAAGCGGGCGTAGAGGTTGTTAAAGTTGTCTGGTGTTACTGAGTCAAAACTAGGGACTGAATATTTTTGCTTGTAATAAGTAATGCACTGGAGTCCCTGCCAGACAGAGCGGGTATCGTTTGAAAGGATCTGGCCTTCCAGTTTGCGCCTGTAGTCAGTTTTCGCTCCCCGTGTCAATTTTTCGACACCGTACTTTATTGTATTGTGCACGGTCGCCGCTTTTGAAAACTTCCTTCTTCTGTTTCAATTTTATTTTCAGGTTTCTGGTGAACCAGGGCTTATCGTTGCCGAAAACATTCACAATCTTTTGGGAATACACAGATCCTGGCATAAGCCTATGTACGATGTCACAGTATCTGCATATTCATGAATGTCTTTAGACGCGTATCTAAAAGAGTCCAAGTCCGTACATGCTAGAAACCCTTGGAGACGCAGAATGGAAACGTGGTCCCAACGCTTGATACTTCGAACGCAAGATTTCACTCTTTTCAGTTTCTGACGATACGAAGGCAGGAGGTAGATCATGGCGTGGTCGGAGAAGCCAAGGGACGCGCGTGGTACCGCGTGGTATGCATCGCTGATAGTGCTGTAACAGAGGTCCAACGTTTCCCCCTCTCTCGTCTCTCGTGGCCCACTTGACATGCAGCTTATACTTGTGTAGGTCCTTAGACAGACAGTATAGTGTGATTGAAATCACCAAGGATTAGCACAAGTGAGTCCGGGTTTGAGGTTTCCACGGTGGTGGTGTGATCAGCGAGGGCGCCGATCGCAGCGGTGGCGTTGGCTTGGGGTGGGATGTACACACCCAACATGACAATGGAAGTAAACTCTCGCGGCAGGTAAAACGGCTTACGTTGTATGATAAGAGTCTCAAGTTCAGGGGAGCAAGTTGTAGACAAAACTGCTCTGCGGCATACATTCATCTGCGCCTGGTCAGCATAATGTGACACCTGCTGTCACGAGACGCGTGCCATGACGCAGTACGTTGTCTTGTGTTGAGTCGCCTCGACTACTGCAATTGTCTACTCGGTGGACTAAACAATGGACTGACTAATCGACTCCAACGAGCACAAATCTGTGCCGCTCGCCTTATCAACCGCGTCAGACGGCGAGATGATATCACGCCGAGTCTGCAATCGCTGCATTCGATGCCGATCAACACGAGAGTCACATTCAAGATCTGTACTTACATGTACAAGATCCTGCATTGCTTAGCCCGGGACTTCCTGAATTGTGCGATAGCTCACAAGGCGCCTACTCGTGCATTGCGATCAGCGAGTGACGCAACACTGCTCGCAGTAACGGGCCGAGAAGAACGGTCGGAAGGAGCAGCTTTGCAGTGGCAGGCCCAACCATGTGGGACCGCTTGCCAAAGTGTGTGAGATCAACTGAGACATTGGCAGCTTTCCGAAAACAACTAACAACTCACATATTTCGCTTTGATGACACTGATTTCTATTTTATGACATTGCTTGGTTTTAAATTGTTCTGTTTTAATTGTATTTTACGCCATAAGTTATTTATTGTTTTATAATTATTTATATTAGCTTAAGTACTTATTTGTCTTAGCTTTCATCTTACCTTATGCATTTAATTCATCTATATTTTTGATTTAGTCAACACGTCATATTTATGTGTACTTTTTTATCCTAGCTTATTTACTTATTTAATTTAGTTTATTTGTTTTATCTTACCTAGTGTATTTAACTAATTTTTATTTTAGATTCAAGCAACACATCCTATTAACCTGAAGCGCTTTGATTGGCGTTTAGTGACTTAAAAAGCGCTATATTAAGACAGTATTATTATTGTATTATTGACACTCGGGAGAAGGTCCGATGAGTATGACGAAGATACGGCTGACAATGGCGCACTCACAGCTTTCGATTTTTATCCTGCACTTCTGGGTGTCCATTGGGAAGTTGACTAGATTCAAGTCACAGCTCAAACCCAGCGATAGTCTACCAATACAAAAGACATCACTGAACAGAAGTTCTTTCAATGTAGTCATACAGTGTTATTTAGTAAATGTATCTCCCAAGAAATTTGATTTGTTTTCCGTATATTTTAGTCTTCCTCAGCGGATTGATTTTCACAGTCGTGTCACATGACCTTCATCATGTGACACGTGCTGGAGCATGACCGCGGGGAGTTCCTTATCAATGTGTCTGTTTTGTGTCGGGATCCCCTGTGTACATTGATGGCCCACTCCGTCTTTCTCCTACCATATTACATCCCCCATTGAACAGTGGCTATAACGGTCACCTGGCTACATGTCGGCTTTATCACATTCCCTGTAGTATCCTACGTTTGCAAGTGCACGACCATGTACATACAGTACAGTGCAGTGCAGTGCAGTGCAGTGCAGTGCAGTGCATTGCATTGCATTGCATTGCATTGCATTGCATTGCATTGCATTGCATTGCATTGCATTGCATTGCATTGCATTGCATTGCATTGCAGTGCAGTGCAGTGCAGTGCATTGCAGTGCATTGCAGTGCAGTGCAGTGCCGTGCAGTGCAATGCAATGCAATGCAATGCAATGCAATGCAATGCAATGCATGCAGCATGCGCAGCGCAGCGACAGCAGCGCAGCGCAGCGCAGCGCAGCGCAGCGCAGCGCAGCGCAGCGCAGCGCAGCGCAGCGCAGCGCAGCGCAGCGCAGCGCAGCGCAGCGCAGCGCAGCGCAGCGCAGCGCAGCGCAGCGCAGCAGCAGCGCAGCGCAGCGCAGCGCAGCAGCGCAGCGCAGCGCAGCGCAGCGCAGCGCAGCGCAGCGCAGTTCACTAAGGTAAGATACAGTGCAGTATAATATAGTAGAGAACAATACAGTGCAGCACAGTGCAGTAGCGTGCAGTGCATTTCAGTGCATTGCACTACAGTGCAATGTAGTGGAAAACAGTACAGTGCATTGCAGTACATACAGTGCACTACAATGCACTACAGTGTAGTACAGTGATGTGCAGTGTAGCACAGTACAGTGCAGTACAGTGCAGTGCCCCGCAATGCAGTGCAGCACGGTGCAATACCGTGCAGGGTCCACTTGCCTGCCGCTATGAAAGAAATGGCCCTCCGGAGAGACTCTGAGAAATTGATTGGGCACCGTCATACTGTGCATAAAAGCGCTCTTCTCGTTAATGATGTATGTTTGTGGCGTCCATATACTTTCAATCAGACTGTAGGGGAGTGTGATGTCACCTGAGATGTTGTGCGAGACTCGTGTGTCAAGCCAACGCTGTCGCAGGAAGATGTCGATGGTATAAATCTGCAAAGAGAACGCATCCGTCGCACATTCCACTGCTATTGTGTAGGACCCTAGAGCGTTTGAGTTCAAGCTACGGATTAGACTCTCGGGGAGCCGTGAAATGGGAATGTATGACCATTGCGCGACGATCTGTAGCAGTGACGCAGACAGTAGGGTTCGTCATTAATGAAAGACGTCTATATACAATGTCAAAAACACGATGACTTCGGGGGCCGCTCTATGCACATTTGCTGGACAAGCAAAGATTTAGTGAACAGTTGCTCAGTCGCAACAACAACAGCGTACTATAACTGCGCAGTGCGGTGTGCTGTGGCTGCTGCTGTTTCTAAAGGACGTTGCTGAAGGTATACGAGTTTAAACCGACATGGTCCGTTCGTGGCTTTTTATTTTTATTGCAAAATCATGTTACACGGTATAAATTATACATATATAGCGTAAAGACAGTCAAAATATGTTTTTCGTGTACCATTTATGGGTTGAAAATAGACGCCGTAAGGGCGCTTAACACTGTGTACACATCGACCACGAGGCGTTATCGAAACCGTTGTAGGCGTGGCTAAAAGCCCAGAAGGAAATGCATGATCACGCGATGCAGTATCACGTGAACACAAGTTGACGTCACTAACGCCACACCCAGCCAGTTGCACGGCTCCCAGTTGGTAAAGGTCAAAGGGTGGGTGTCACTCGCGGCGATTTGAGTGACAGCGTCGGGATTCTTATAAACATTCGACGGTTAACATTACGAAGTCAGTTCTGTTTCGATAAAACATTTATTGGCGGTCAGGACGCTACAATAGTTATAACTGATACTGATTAACATGATTTTGCAATAAATATAAAAAGCCACGAACTGATCATGTCGCATTAAGGCGCTGCCCTTCTCGACACCTCGCAGCTGGTACATGGCGTAGACACGAGACACACGCGGGGAGCGGACGGGAAAGTAGGATTAATACAGAATAGCGTGTCGTGGACTAACGTGTCATCCTCACTTACTCACGTAATTCTCTTCGTGTAGAATCACGCATACGGCTGCAACCAAAGAACGCCAATGTTTTCTGTCCGGTGACAACTTCGTGACTTGGCCCCAACTCCATGCGAGTGTTGTATCTCCTCCACGTCTCCTTTGGTCTCTCGCGCGCTCTCTTGCCACCAGGAGTCCAGCGCATGGCTACTCTCGGAATGGATGGCAATGGGATTCTACAAACGTGCAGATCCATTTCCATCCCCGGCGTTTAGCCTCGAGAGAGAGAGATGGGCTGCATGCCTGATCTTTTGTGGAGTTCCTTGTTCGACGTTTGTTTTGACTAGTAGATTCGCAGAATTCTCCTGAGACACTTTTTGTTTTAAAATGTCTAGCACCTGACACATGCCTTTGGTGACCTTCTGCAGCACATAGTAACACACTCAAGACGGTATTCTTGGACGGACGAATGTTGGTTCTGTTGCTGATCTTACTGATCTTCCAGATATTTTAACGTATCACATGAAAATGGAGTCTCTTTCTCAAAAACCCGGGTAGATTGGACTGGTCAGACAAAGAGGACAATTCATCTAGGAGGCGGAAAACTCTGACCTGGGCAGTTGAGCTCATCAACTTGTAAGGGAGCTCAACTAGGAATAGAAACGCAAATGTTCATCCGCTGTCTTGCAGCTATACCTACTCGTGGGAAAGGTTTCTGTTTTCTGTGTTGAGCATGGTGTTTCCAGGAAACGGCGAGTCATAGCTATTGTTATATCACCGTTCCCGTGCGACTGAAGGCCCTGCCTCCACGGTCGATGTGCATACGCAGCTACCGCGCTCCGCACTTTACGCTAAGGAAGAGTTACATGAAAACCCAGCAGCAATCTTCCGAAACAGCCCAGGAGAAGAGTAACTCATTCTACTGGGAGACCATAATGTCTGAGTGAAAACTGTCCTGCAGCCCTGCCTAGGTAATTTGGAAATTGGAAAGATTAACGAAAATGGGCAACGACTCCTTGGGTTCTGCGCTCCTACTTTCAGACGAGCTTCAGCAGAGGGGTTCAAGAAGACACCCTCACCCAAAACACCGGCGTCAGTAACATGTAGGTGTGATCACTGTCAGATGCTCGTCCCTGAAGTTTGTGCTGCGCATGCGCTCATATCGTATAGAGAGCCACTCTGGTGCTCCCAGTGTGCTTCAAGATCAGATTGCAACCAAAGAGAAACGCCATTGAGGGAAACCGCGCATAGATATCAATAGCATGTCACAGTCATACCTAGTTGAACAGTTTGCGAAGATAATGAGGATGTTCCCAAGTCATGTGAAATGACATTCGTCATTGAATCCAACCGTGTCGCGTGGTAAAGTATAAATGCTAAGACTGCGCCTTACTCCGACACTTAGCGTAGCTTCTGAAGCATGCATTCGGTTCGTCCACTGAAGGCACATATCTTCGCACCGGTTCGGTCTCAGAGTCCAAACCAAATTACGAGAAGTATTCGGCAGACAGATGCTGTTTGCTATCGACACTGCGATTGTATACATTTGATGGTCAACATAGTAGTGTGGTGTGGACATTTCTGTTAACATAAAACAGTTTGCTTTGCTTGGAACCGTGCTTGGGTGTATCACATAATGTCTACTGTGTAGACAATCGTGTCTCTGGACTGGACTACTGATGGAACTTGCCATGGTTATTATACAAGACGAAGTGATGGTGAACAACTGCTTGGTGACTCTCTCGAAACAAAGGTGGTATTTCTTATGCAATATCTGGCGTACATCGAATTCCACATACGTAATACAATAACCATGCAACGAGTCATCCACGATGAACAGTCTGTTCGCAGTGTGACGATTGAGTAAATTGATTACATTATTTACAACATCGTATTTGATGCAGGCGGGCAATGCAACTCACCATGTTTACTTACTTGATCGATAGGGCCTATACTGATGACGTAGATAAAATCATCACATTTACGTCATCGATTGGGCCTATTCTGATGACGTAGATAAACTCACCATGTTTACTTCATCGATTGGACAGATTCTGATGACGTTGATAAACTCACTATGTTTACGTCATTCATGGACCTATTCTGATGACGGAGATAAACTCACCACGTTTACCTCATCGAATGGACCTATTCTGATGACGGAGATAAACTCACCATGTTTATGTCATCGAC
>JAODUO010000571.1:115000-120000 GCA_025642075.2 Ridgeia piscesae
CATTGAGTGCATTAACGCAGTTAGCAACAAGAGCGAGTAGTCGGGGGCTAATCCACTCTTGTGAACGTCTACTCGACTTGGATTCTATAACTTGTAAGATTATAATAATTATAAGTCTGACAGTGTCCCTGACAAGGCAAGCCAGTTTGAGTTGACAGTCACCATCGGCATCGATATCGCTCTGCTTCACTCAGCCAGACACAACCTGTGTTGATATGTACCGGCATTGTATTTGATTGCGGATCTTGTTAATAAACTTAATAATTGCGAAAGTACATATCCAGAGAGAATAGATGACGTGAGGGACGAAATGATAAATAAATTGACCCGGGGGACTGGTAGTAGGATCTTGTTGGTCGGGCAAGAAGCGTTAGGGGAGCATCCGTTATCTCGTGTCAACGTCAAACGGAGAATTATATTATATTTCACAATTATTAAAGCAGTGTTTCGCGACTCACATTTCAGTACTATTACTGAATGTTGTTGATTTCCATTATATTTTATACAAAATAATTTAAATAAATGTTATGACAGCGATGATTGATATTGATGAATTTATTGAATAAACAAATAAACATGAAAATTAAATGTTAATACAGTAGCCTGAGTAGGTGTACACTATATAATGCAAGTATTACATATAACATTCTTGCACTTGTTTCCGTTGTAGTCAATGATGCCTGGCTGTAGTCTATGTACTTCGTACCTTTCAACTCACACGTGCCAGCTGTTTTCAAATATTTATCAACATTTTCATCACAGCAGTATATGAATGCATAATATATTCGAATTATAATATTGCTACAGGCCACACTACAATGCAAAAGTGAGACAAGGCAGAGGAGGGCTAAGATTAAGGCAGTCACATGGGCATGCCAGATGCAGGGAGGATACGTAGTCTGCGGGAGGCTCACAACTGATCAATCCAGGTAATTTAAATTTTTAACAATCAACGTATAAATTATAAACATATTTTAATATGTCCATTTAAATACACATTTGTTTTCATTCACATATTATCTTGAACATGGAAAACTAGAATGACCTTTGCTCTTGTATAATGCATATTATACCCAGGGTGTCAACATAAACATTAATGCACATACACTGTCGGGGGGCATGGCTACGTAGATAAAACTTTTAAATTACCTTCAAAACATTGTGCATTCTAAAGGATGTTTTAACTTATTCCATGGGAAATAGAGAGGAAACAAATGCACAGCTACAAGTGTAAACATGTTTATAGCAAGAAATACCTATGAGGTGGCCATCCTGGCATATTTTGAGCAAATTGACTCATCATATAGCAGGGGAAATAATACAGTGTTGAAGAAGGTAGACTTACATATTATGAATGTTTGAATATTTTCTGAGGGAATGTGCTGTTGGCATCACAATAACCTTATTTTGTCATTTCCAACATTTACTTTGACCAGACAACCTCACATATTCATGTTTGACATAAAATGTCAAAAATGAATATGTGTACACCATATAGTAGTTTACATGGCATCATTATTTACTTCCAACTCCACTACCATGATTCATGTTTTGTGTTTACTGAAACTGAATACATGCTTTTCTTTACAGGTCAACAAGAAACTGAACAATGCTTACTACCACTAGTTCAACAAGTTAATATGCTATACAGGACAGCTGTATATTTGGACAAGACTATACAGCCATGAGCCGTGCAAGATGCTGCATATTAAATGTCAAATATTCGAATGTCGACCAAGTGAAGTGATCCCAGTTGTACTGTATGTTGCATCGTGACAGACTCCACAGTACTGGTGGTGTGTACACTGGCTTCCATGCCGGTCAGATACCCTGACTGACTAGAGACCAATGTAGAATGCAGGGTGCTTGACATGCGAATATGGTGACGCCTGACGCTTTGCAGTTGGTGATGGAACGGTGGATGCCATGGTCTGTCAAACATGGCATGAGCCTTTGGTCAACCTCTCTCGATGCTGTAAGACAGGTTCGACATTCTTTGGTGAACTACATCAGCTTGGATATCGATGACATTGTGTGAGTTCACTCTCTTTGATGATACTGCATACCAGCTTCCTGGCATTTTTCTGTACATCCGCATCTGCCTATACAAGAAACAAAGTGACAATTAACATGGCTCTGACATGTATAATATTTTATATGTGAAGACACACTTAGCCAAAGTCAGTACCATGGTAATATAATTGTTACTAAGACCTGTTATATTGAAAATTTCTACTAATGTGGGAAGCATTTCGCCACACTGAAATTAATATGTGAAAATACTAATTGTACAAGAGAAAATATTCATCACTATCTCTAGCCAGTACTCTTCATAGAATTGAGTAAACATTTAACTCTCAGCCACATGGCAAGGACCCTGACTAGTTTAGCCACTTTTTTAAGGTGTAAAGATACAAAGCATTAAATATATTAAACAAAGTTATTTTATATCTACTGATTTAAAAAAAATAAAGTATAATCTAGTTACTTTATTTAATATATTTATTATTTATAAAACACAATATCCAACATGGTCAAAGTGCTGTACATGTTTGTTATGTACATAATGTTATTATATGCACATAGTATGTATATGTAATCTATTTACAGCATGTTTCTGTAACAATTGTGTGTGTGTTATGGGTGAACTCTTTGCAAAAGTACATTTCCAGAAATATGTTTTCATACGACAATTCTTTCAGAATATAGACAAATTTTCCCACGACATGTATCACTAAGCACATGATTGCTAAAGCTAATGCCTTCTCTGTGAAAAGCATAATTTGAAAACCTAATGAATGGGATTAATGTTTTTGAAGTAATTAGTATTTGATATACCATGTGCTGCATGCTCGATGAATCGAATATTTATAAAAGTTACTTTTTTACATTTACCTAACACGTTTTCAACTTTTTCCTAATTTATTTTATTGTTGCTTTGCTTGTTATCTGATGAAATAAATACATATATTAAGTGCAGTGACTGTACCTATAGTGATACTTATATTGTGCTTGCCATTATTTTATAGTCAATTTCATGAAATAGTTTTGTTAAAATGTTTTTACTTTATGATGTCTTTACTTATATACAATTTAACAAGTACACCCACCCATTAATACAGACAAAACGGGCAGATTAAGAAATCGTCTTGAGGGCACAAACACATCTACTGGCCTTTGAACCAAATTGTGTAGTCTACATTTTTGTTGGTACCGCATAACTTCAGCTTCCACTGTCTCATTTGGAATGGTGATATCGAAAAATGCCACAACTTACTATTATCACTTAAACTGGGTCATATTTCAAACAATATTGAGGCACATTAGCATTGACCTATTATAAAAAGTTCGCAGGCATACCAAATTCCTACAGTGTAGGAGGCACATCCACAGGGCTCCAGGCCCCTTGGATTCACAAATGACATATATCTGTACACATTTATTTTAGAAAAGGTTTGTTGAGTAGATAAATTAATGTATATTACAACACTCATTTATCTGAGATGAAGAGCTTTTCTGCATGCCCTATGGTGATGACACCTCATGTTCTGAAAATGTGACAAATTAAAATTTTAATGTACTTGAAAAACTTGCAATGTTATTAACGATCACCTCCCAGGCTTCCAAATGCAAGCAATATCTTGTTATTTTATTACATTAATGTTACTTATAAATAAAAATATGTATATACCTATTTTTATGTACTAAATTATCATCATTACTTAATGTATTAAATTATTATTATTGTCATTATGAATAAGTATAAGTATAACGAAGGCCTAAGTATAACTGTTACGAATCACTTATAATGTATTTACATTATGCCTAGCTAATATTATGCCAATTAAGCCTAGTTAATCTTAGCCGTAGGATAGTAACCTGCTACATACCATACGTGACATAAACATTACATAGTTAGAGTATTATAATAAATCACTGACATGTCGTAGTCATCTAAGTATAGGCCATAGTCTATGCCTGGCGTAGTCATACTCATAGCGTAGTCATACCTTGGTATTTTGTCGTACCATGGCACTGGCTGAATACAAGCGCCAACATTGAAGGTAAACAATAACATAATTTTAATAAAAACAACAGAAATATCAATGACGTATACCCATACGCCTAAATATATATATATATATATATATATAATACGTGATTATAGCTGAGCAATTCGTAATTACTAACCTATCTGGAAGAACATATGTGCGAGCGCTGCATGTGGATTGTAGACGTAGTCAGTGACAGTTCGCCGACCCACGGTGCCCGTAGCTTGCAAAGGGCACTGTCACTGTTCCGAAGTCATGCTATGCTGTTCACTGCTTAGCCTTAGGTCCATATTCTTTCCCAATCATGCGTCGATGCTGTCTTTGTCTGCTTAATGTGCCGTGTTGGTGGCATGTAAAATCATGTTTGTGCCTAAACTCGCTGTTCCTAAACGTAAACAACCTGACAGGGTGAAAGTCAATCTCGCCCCCAAGCATCGTTCGCGTGAAGACGAAAGCGTATTCCGCTCAGAGCTCCATTTCCATAGTTAGGTTTCGTACAGAGAAAAATCGAAATAGTTCATATTTATTTTATTAATTTCAGAAAAAAGTAACATGTATGCATAAACGAACTAGGCAATCATTAGGGAGTATTTTTGTGAAATTACTAATAATCGCTAGGAGCAAACAATATTTACGGGAATGAGTGGAGGGAGCAGCTTTGATAAACGCAGAAAACGACACCTGCGTAGGAGTGTTCATTGTTTTATATATTTATGGAACAGTTTTGTATCCAATAGGACAGCTTAGTGCAACGGGTGTAAACAGTATCTCCATGTTATCATGAAAACATTGAAAAATGGCTGTCTACGCCGTGAACAAAGATGTTGGTACGATCCGTCATACGGTCGAACGTAGCCGAATGTCGTAGACAAAATCACCATGTCCTTCGCACAATAATGCGGTGTTGCTACTAGGAACATCCCAGTGTCGGCCGGCTGACATTCACTG
>JAODUO010000571.1:125000-197500 GCA_025642075.2 Ridgeia piscesae
CCCAAGGCGCAACTGTAGACACCTGAAGAAATATCGAATTAATATTTATATTACACGTATTGAATTACCCAGATGTTATGTTTGATCTTACGGTATTTGAGCAATCTGATTTATGTTAATATATATATTAATACTAATAATATATATATATATATATATATATATATATATATATATATTATATATATATATATATATATATATATATATATATATATATATATATATACACACACATATATCATCATTTTACAGCCATAGTGTCCCGTGGTTGGGCTTCAGCATGCTGCTTCCACATCTGCTTGTCTTGCGCTATCCTCTGCCAGATGACACCCTTCCAGTAGTCATCTAGTTCGTCTCTCCAACGTCTCGCCGGCTTTCCTCTAGGTTGTTTCCTTTCGTAGGGTTTCCAGGAGATGATACGCAATGTCCATCGATTACCTCGTATCCTGCTGACGTGCCCTGCCCATGTCCACTTCCGTCTTCTGACTTGTTCAATCACGTCTGTGACATTGGTCTTTTCTCTTACCCATATGTTTTTTTGTCCCGGTGTGTGATGTTTAACATACTCCTTTCCATCTTTGTTTGTGCGGGTGCTAGCTTGTTCTTTGCATGGGTAGTGGGTGCCCACGACTCCGCGCCGTACGCATTGCAGGAAGTACGCACGTGTTGTAGATTTGTCTCTTCAAGCATGTTCCCATGCATCACCCTTGAAGATGTCGCGGTGCTTGGCGAATGCTGTCCATCCGGCCGTGATTCTTCTTTGAATCTCCTTGTCATGGATTTTGCCTCTGATGCTGTATCTCTTTCCCAGGTAGATGTAGCTTTCAACGTTCACGATCTGAGTGTTGTTGACATATTATATTGCTGTGTCGATTTCCATCATCACCTTTCGACTTGTTCATCTTCAACCCCTCATTGTTGATGGAAGTGACAACTGATTCCTATTGCATTTGTTGTAGCTCATGTTGTGTATTAGCGCATATGAGTATGTCATCGGCGAAGCGAAGATGACTAAGATATTCGCCGTGTATCTTCAAGCCTCTGGTTTCCCAATCAGTCGTCGAAAAATGATTTCGAGTGCTGCCGAACAGATTGGACGACATGGTATCTCCCTGTCGTACTCCTCTCCTGGTGTTGATTTTGTTGCTTTCTTTGTGTAAGTGGATTGTCATCGAACTGTTGGTGTAGATTTCATTCAGGAGTTCGATGTAAATATCTTCTATCCCCTATTCTTGAAGCGAGGCCAGTACTGCTTGAGTTTGCACTTTTGTTAGTAATTTCGTGAGTACTTAATATAGATGTTTGATAGTTGACCCATCGGTGTGTATTCCTTGAGGTCTTTCTTATTTTCCTCTTGAAGATTAACATCATCTCAGCGTTCTTCCACGCTGTCGGTATTCGTCTTTCTGATAAGCATTTAGTGTACAGCTTAGCAAGTATCTTCGAGGTGGTATCTTCTCCTGCTTTCAATATATCGATGTTTATACGATCGTTGCCTGTTCCTGTCCCATGCTGCTTCTACCTCCCATGATGTTATCTCTGGTACCTCTTTTGGGTCAGTTTGGATTATGATATTATGTTCAATGTCTTATGTAGCTTGGTGTAAAATTCCTTTATTCGTTGTATGATCTTATCTTGATCACGGATTTCTCTACCCTGCTTGTCTAGGAGTGTGATCTTCGGACTTTCTTCAGGCTCTTTGATGCCACGGTTGTTTCTCGTTTGATCTTATGGTTGTATTTCCTCATGTCTTCTCTTGCTTTCTTTTTGATGGTCTTGCATATTTCCGCGTACTCTATTCGTTGTTTATTGTCGCTGAATCCCGCCATTTCTCGTCGTTTCGTCGTCAGGGCACGTATTGGTGATGATATCCTCGATTTATGAGGCTTGTTAATTGCCTTAGCTACTCTTGATGCGCTTTGTTGGATCACGTCTGTTATGGTTTCACTCATGGTGTCGATGTCGTCTAGTTCTTGTAGAGTCTCGAATCGATTTCTCAATTCAAGTTGTTTGTTGCTCATCAACTGACTTAGGACGACGTTTACAAATTCTCAGCAGCTTCCCCATGGAGGACCAGAGATAACGTGAAGATGTCAGTGCAGGGTAAGGTGGAAGGGTAAAGAGGGAGTGACCCACCGAACCAACGGGAAGCAAGCGTTGCTATTTTAAACATGACCGGCAGCCAAATGTAATTCCTAGAGACGGACAGAAAAACAGCCCCTTTAATGAAAATAACAGGATCCAGAAAAATATCGTCCTTGATCCTATTCGTGTGGCATCTACTCTTGCTGTCCTCTTGGTCATCAACTTTTTCATTTCCATTTCTACGTCCAGTTTGATGTTGCTCATAACCAGTCTGTGGTCACTTCCAATGTTGACTTGGTTGATGACTGTTACGTCTGTGATGATGCCTGGCCTGTTTGTTAGGGTGTAATCAATTTCGGCCTTCGCTACATCGTTTGAGCTTTTCCACATCCATCTCCTCTCTGCTTTCTTCTGGAACATGGTATTCGTTATTGATGTTGCCCATTTTTTCGTTTGTCAATTGAGCCCAAATTTGCCCGTTGCCGTTTCCATAGGGTTTGCTCTTTTCCCTATTTGAGCATTGAAGTCTCCCATCACTATCGTGTAGTGGTTTAGTTCCACTAAATTCTAATCGACGTCGGTGTAGAAGTTATTGAAATCTTCGTCGGAGTGTGATGCATTTGGTGCATATACTTGCACTATCTTTAGTTTGTAGCGCTATGTTATGCAGAGAACAAGTTCTACTACTCTGAGGCTGATGCTTTTTATCCACACGCACACA
Source organism: Ridgeia piscesae (assembly GCA_025642075.2). Lineage (NCBI taxonomy): Eukaryota > Metazoa > Annelida > Polychaeta > Sabellida > Siboglinidae > Ridgeia > Ridgeia piscesae. The sequence continues at coordinate 127,810 of JAODUO010000571.1, forward strand.
CACACACACGCGCGCGCACACACACATATATATATATACATATATATATTTATATATATATATATATATTACATAAACATATACACACATAATCACAAAAAACATACATACATCGATAATTGCACGCATACACACATACAAACTCATGCACACATAGACACATATCCACCGTTTACCTATGGAATATTCGGCCGTACACTTTTCGACAACATATCGCAACAGGATGAACTCTGTAAGGTCAACGGCCCCGTCTGAAAATTCGATTGGAGTATCGTTGTTCCAAACGAAATTAAGGGTATTGATGCTCCCGCAAACTGCAAAACACAGCAACCAAGCATATATTTCCCAGCCTTAGTGGCGCCAGAACATACCGTCCTCTTACAGTAAGTTAGAGGACGTGTGTGTGTGTGTGTGTGTGTGTGTGTGTGTGTGTGTGGTGTGTGTGTGTGTGTGTGTGTGTGTGTGTGTGTGTGTGTGTGTGTGTGTGTGTGTGTGTGTGTGTGTGTGTGTACGTATGCAGGCATTGGAAGCCGTTTTCATTTCGTTTACATGTAATCCACCAGTCACTTTGCATGTAAACGAATGGGTCTTATAAATAATTGATTATTAGTTTGTAATCGAATCCAAGTTGCATGCAAACTTTTTCGTTTAAACTATATATATATATATATATATATATATATATATATATATATATAATTTTTATGGCGAAGCACTGACATTTTCTGCACAACCCCAAACATGCTGTTTTCTTCCAGCTTACATCGGTGCTAGTTTCTTTGTATGCATAGCTTAAAACATAATATTATTGATATCAAGCGAAGTGTATATAACATACTGATCAGTTCATAATGATCAGTTTCCTCGAGCGCTTAGTGCGCGTCGCTTTCATAGATGGCGGTTTTCGACATGGTTCCCATTGGCCATCCTAAAAAATTTCTTACAAATATAAGTTAGTGATACTCATTAGACAAACAGCTCAGTGTGTCCTGTTGTTTATTCATGTTCATTTTCTTGCAGCATGATGAAATGACATCATCGTTCGTCTCACATCACAGTTACACTAGCGTGCATGCTTCATTCGGTCTCAACCTTTAAGTCACACATCCACGTTGTGGTGTTAATGCATTATAACCAAACATAAATCTACCGTCGAACACATAATCAAGCAAAGTTTAATTATGCGCTTAATTGTTTTTTTTAGGTGAGCTATAAAAACATAAATATTCCTGTAAATTATTCACAGGCTGTAAGGCGGGCTGTGATACCAAAAACTACCAAAATTGGGCGTCACTAAATTCAACGAATAAATTATATCTACTTACTTATTTATGTTTTTGTCAAAAGCTACTTACAACTTTCAAACCGGATTTCACAGGTTTGTTCATCGAGAGGAAACCTTTCGAGGTTCATCCGGCATAACAACTGCAGCGTGACCCTTCAAAACAGGCAAGTTTTCTGGGTAAGCGCCACGTCGAAAAACAGCAGAACATGACTTTATACCGCTAGACAAACTTACTCTTATTTAACATCAACCCGAAGAAGCTACAAACTGATAATATTCCGTATTACGTGTCGTTACATATCGAAGCAGTCTTACATGCTCGCTTATGGAAACGTTTTACTTAGTTGGTTCATGTGAAATTATCATGTGAATAGCTGCATTGCATGTGGAAGCGTTCAGCTAAAGTGGCCGATGTGATTAGCACTATATGAAATCACCGATGTCAATTATGCATTTTGGTGAATTTTACTATACACGTATTAATCAGAATATCAGATCACTAGAATTTTTAATTTGAGTTATGATGGGTTAAGTTCGTATGGAACCGAATGTCAATTCTTAATTCTATAACTAATTAACTGTTTTGCACGGAATACTAATAATAATAACTTGGTAACTTCTGTTGCGCCTAATTTTTTTTAGAAACGAAGCACCAATGGAAATGAGTAATCGAACTCACAGTAAATAAGCAATTCAAGTTGTCATCGGAATGAGTGATACACCAGGTAGCCATGACGGATAGGTAAGGTTGTAAAGGTATGCATTTAAATGATTGCGGAATTTAGCAATATTGTCAACTGATTTAACAGTAGAACGAAGCATACTCCACAGAGTAGGTGCGCCCACGGCATAACCCCTACTCCCAGTAATATAATTAACTTCAGGGACAAACAATAAATCACAACTAGATGATCAAAGCTGAACAGGTTTCTTACAGGAGTAAGCAATTAATGTTACTGTGGTGGTCGCTTACAGGAGAGCGCCTATAAGTAATAGTGCATATGATAAAGATGATATGATATCGGACGTCGCCAATGCAGAGACTTTAGAAGCGGCTTAGAATACACGCACGTAATGCAGAGAGTGTGGTCTCGGCCCGCTGTCTCCATGTTCCGGGTTCACTCCCACCTCCCTTTCCAACGACAATTGTCAAACAATAGAAACAGTTTGGAGACAGGGGCATATGCCAACAGCTAACAATCTGTTTGTTTAAATAGGACAACTCCACATGCCTATCAGTTGGGTTTTACCTTTCCACGTTGTTTCATTTCCCGTCATTTCCACATTCTGATCTCACACATCAGTTACCACTGGATTCATTTCGACAAGATCTTTCAGGGTGCATATCCTGTTTAAACCGGCTGGCTATTATTTATACTTCAGAGGTCTTGCATGCATTCTTAATGATGGGTATTATTTTGTTATAAGTAATACGTGGACAATACGATATGTTTTCTTTTTGACCCTACGTGACAATGCTCTGTTGTTGATGCAAGACATGTTTTTTACCTCATGCTGAACAGCAATTCCCCCTTGAAAACATCGAGATGTACCATCTGGTTTAGTTCCGGTATTTTGTGAACCTTGCCTGTAATCTGGTTTTTGATGATCAAGCATGGATACCATAACACATCAACGTTAGCCTGATTAAGTGCCTCGATAACGTCACGAGTCGGGTTCCGAAGCCGCGGCTCAATCCAGGTTTGACGCAAGAACATCTGAATCACGTAACTCTGACAACACACCGTGTATCATCAACAGACTGTGATTTTCCACTGAACATGAATAGTACATAATATTAACGAGTTCCATTTGAGAAATGCATTTTATTAATACATGGCATAGGTAAATACGGTAAATATAATAATCATAGATGGTTATGAGACTCTCATTAAGGCATTAAAACGCCGATTTATAAATTGTTTGAATCAAAGTATTTACCATTGACTTCTGGTCCACTGGTCCGAGGTTTAAAATATATAAATTCAATTTAACTTGTAATGGACTTCCTGCAAATGAACGGTAAACACATATATGAAAAGAAAATAGATACGATGGTTATTGTTATTGATTATAGCATTACTATACCGGCATTAAACTTATCTAATGTTGGATAAGTTATTAACACCGATGTCGGCGCTAACGATTTTATCCACGTCAATTGTCACTACATAATTTCAGTTAAGAGACGACAGGGTTGGATACAGACGAAATACTGGTTAGATTGGTTGGATACTATAATACGTCTCTAACAGCTACACTGTTCACATGGTACCTATTTATATATGTCTTTTTGAAGCGTGCAAAGTGTGTTGTCATGCAGGGATTCCTGTGATAGTCTTGGTGAACTTACGGATGTTGTAACCAGTTACCTTTCTTTCTGTGTTGACACTGTTTTACCTGTGAAGAAGTCCAAAGTGTTCCCAAACGACAAACTGTCGGTTTCTAAACATCTAAAGAAAGTTTTGAATGAAAAATGGAAAACATCTATGTGGAAAACATCTACTGTCGTGCCTGTCCCCAATTTGCATCATGGCCTGGGTGAAGGACGCAGTCGCTATTCTAATAAACTTCACACTTTGTTTGTCATCTTGAGGAGCCAAAACCCATGCCAGAGTTCTCTACCTGGACATGAGCTCTGTCTTTAATACCCTGCAGCCACACATGGCATTGGCGTAATGGGTGCATGTTTGTTTGGTGAGGAGACAGTTTCGAATTAATAACACCATCTCTAGTGCGACGGTTGTTTCCACTGGCTCACACCATGGATGCTTCTTACCCCCTCTTTTATTCATAGTATATATAAATGACTGCAGGAGCATCCGTCCCAATAAGTATTTTCTTAAATACTCATATGACACAGCTTAACTGAGTCTGTTGTTTAACGATGAAGTTGGTCATTGTTTTTTTTATATTTAATCATGATTAATGTTTACATTCTGTTTTAATAATGAATTTATTTGAGTTTTTTTTACTCCTGTAATGTTTTGACGAACGCCGCAAAAGAATTTCCCGGTCCGGGAAAATACATTGGCACAATCATTGAATTATACAGTAGTTGGTTACACAAAAGTGCGTAATAACTAATAGTACATCATTTAAGATAATACGATTTCGGACAGGAAACTAATGCAAAGACATCAAAAGTGGCAAAAAAGAATAAAGCGTGCAGACTTAGTTACAACCCTTGCTAAGCAGTTCTGAACATGTTGTAATTTTGTGATCACTATAACGGCTATATTTTGAAAAAGGGAATTACAGCAGGCCAGCCTACTAGAGACTAGCGGAGTTGCAATATGTTTTGCGAGAGAAAGAGTCAAATACCGACGAATACGCCATAAATCACGAATATTATAATAAAGCGTTGACAAGAAATCATAAAAACAATTCTAAACAATTATAAATCAGATTTATCAGTTATAAATCAAAAATAACTCCTAATTGTCGAGTTGAAACTGTAGTCATAACATACTGTCTAGGTATATATATATATATATATATATATATAAATATATATATATATATATATATATATATATATATATATATATCGATACACAAACCTAACCTGCCCTTAGACATCCAACAGAAAATTTCATCAAGATAATTTCTAGCCTGAAACCTAACCTGCCCTTAGAAGTCCAACAGAAAATGTCATCAAGATAATTTCTAGCCTAAAACCGAACCTGCCCTTAGAAGTCCAACAGAAAATGTCATCAAGATAATTTCTAGCCTAAAACCTAACCTGCCCTTAGACATCCAACAGAAAATGTCATCAAGATAATTTCTAGCCTGACACCTAACCTGCCCTTAGACATACAACAGAAAATGTCATCAAGAAAATGTATAGCCTGCCGCAAGGAACAACTTCCATTCGGAATAGACAAGTATATGTAAATATGTGCATCATCTGCATAAATATGTTGATTCAAACGAAGACCACTAATAACTCAAATCGATGGAGTTGTGTACAGTGTAAACAGTAATGGGGCAAAACAGAACCCTGAGGAGCACCGCATGAAATGTTGATTGGCGACGAACAACAGTCCCCAGTCTTAAGTCTTTGACGTGCCCAGTCTTAAGTCTTTGAAGTCCCCATGATTAAGCCTTTGACGTCTACTGTTTACATAAGTTGTAAGCCAATTTAAAATAGCACAATATAAACCACTACGCAAAGACACTAGGTCCACGAGGATATGTTGATCAATCGTACCAGAAGCGTTCCTTTTAACGATATGCTTTACCTGACAGGTAGCTCGGTGGTTTACGACAATCGTAACTGTTGCTGTGGAGCCGATCAAACGTTGACAGTTGGTTTAATGTTGATTCGTTGTAAACTGTATATTCATCATCATAATCATCAGCATAATCACTACCATCATCAGAGTTGACAAGATCACGGGGGTCATATCCTTCGTCTTCTTCACGAGTTCTATTTATCTCGATTACAGAACCTCTACAAGAGCATCTAAATATATATATATATATATATATATATATATATATATATATATATATATATATATATATATATTATTGTATTGCATAACCAACGTATTACGATAATATATATATAAATATTGTACCAAAATAAAACTAGCTTTGTATAAAATGTTATATATATTCCGACGGCTGACTTGGGAAACCAAAAGCTTGAATGTAGACGGCGAATATCTTAATCATATTCGCTTTGCCGACGATATACTCATATGCGCTAATAAACCACATGAACTACAACAAATGCTACAGGAATTAGCTGATGAAAGTGACAATAGGGTCTGAAGATGAAGAAATCGAAGACAAAAGTGATGATGGAAACCGACACACCAATATACGTCAACAACAGAGATACAGCACCAGAGACAAATACCAAGACAAATCAAATAAGATATATATATATATATATATATATATATATATATATATATATATATATATATATATAATAGGGCGCAGTGGCAGAGTGATTAGAATGCCTGACACCCGACTAGAGGGACCGGATTCGAATCCCGGTGCCGGAAAATCAGTGGTTTGGTACTGATACAGGCAATGTATCGAAACATGGGCAATTTCTTTCACCCTATATCGCCGACCACTTCCAACCCGCAATGGCCAGCGTGGAAGGGTAGGCCAACAACACCAGCATGCAAAGCACTAGGAATCAACCAGGCATACTTGCAGGGGGTGCTAAGAATCTCTGGATCAAAAAGAGCCGCCGAAAGAGGGTAAGTAGACTAAAGATAGCGACCTACAACGTCAGAACTCTACTAAGAGATGAACACATACAAGAACTCGAAGAACTTAGGGAAACCAGGTTAGTATGGGATGCAATAGGGATCCCCGAAGTGAAAAGACCAGAGGAATGTTTCACTACCTTACAATGCGGCCACCTACTATACCATTCTAAGGCAAACAACGGCCAAGCAGGAGTAGGTTTTCTCATAAGCATCAGCCCCAGAGTGGCAGAACTTGTTATGTGCATAACAAAGCCATACAAACTAAAGATAGTGCAAGTATGTGAACAATCAACATCATACTACGACGAAGACATCAGCAACTTCTACAACGACGTCGACGAAACTTTAGGGAAATCAAACCACTACACGATAGTGACGGGAGACTTCAATACTCAAATAGGGAAAAGAACAAACCCTATGGAAACGCAACGGACAGTTCTGGGCTCGGATTGAGAAACGATAGTGGCGACACCTCGGTAGAATGGGCAACATCAAGAAAGTACAAAATCATGAATACCATGTTCCAGAAGAAAGCAGGGAGGAGACGGACGTGGAAAAACCCAAACGGCAATCAAACCACTACACGATAGTGATGGGAGACTTCAATGCTCAAATAGGGAAAAGAACAAACGCTATGGAAACGGCAACGGGCAAATTTGGGCTCAATTGACAAACGAAAAAAGCGACACCTCGATAGAATGGGCAGCATCAAGAAAGTACACAATAACGAATACCATGTTCCAGAAGAAAGCAGGGAGGAGACGGACGTGGAAAAGCCCAAACAATGTAACGAAGATCGAAATTGACTACATCCTAACAAACAGACCAGGCATCATCACAAACGTAACAGTCATCAAGCAAGTCAACATTGGAAGTGACCACAGACTGGTTATGAGCAACATCAAACTGGACGTAGAGGTCGAAAGTAAAAACAATTAAGACCAAAAGTAGATGCCAAACGAATAGGATCAAGGAAGATCGAATACCAACTTGAATTGAGAAACATATTCGAGACACTACAAGAACTATTCGACATCGACACCATGGGTGAAACTACCACAAACATGATCCAACAAAGCGCGTCAAGAGTAGCTAAGGCAATCAGTTTCCACAAATACACGTTAGTCGCTAGAGGCGCTGATACGCAACTAGACCCTTGTTGCGCATGAGCGCCTCTAGCGACTAATTTGGATTTGTTTGTATGTTTTGCGGAACGCTTGTTTAAATCATCCTCAATTAGCTGTTGAACTCGCATGATTCCGAAACCTCACACATTACTAAATATGGATATAATCTAACATGTCGATCAATTTGAAGGCATAATATGTAGAGTAATGTACATTTATAGCCGAATGAGCCTATGGTTAAATATTGATGTGTATAACATGTCCGTCATTATAAAAGCATAATGTCTACATGCACAATTACAGTAGAAATGGCGCGGTCCTGGTTATTTTGTCGTGCACTGATCACATGTTCTTGGTCTTTGAACACATTCACACCATAGCTCAGCCACAGCCACAGAGAGGCCCAGGGTACGCGGCTACACGGTCAACCTTCACTTGTGCAGATACCGATACCGGATTTATTACGACTGACCAGTTTACATCTCACTGACCCTCTATCTCAGTAACAACCTTATCCACTGTATCCACCTGAGATTATATAGAAATGGCCCACGTGTTCTTGCCGCGAACCGATCACATGGTCTTACAAAACATACTCATTTTTATTTTGTTTTGCACAAACCAATGAATGCCTGTGCGCGATATGTTAGGCGGGTAAAATATGTGACATCGTATCGTATTCGGCCGTGCAATTAAGGTTGGTGTCACTTGGTGAATTTTGCTGTGAGTTTACATATCAAAATAATGAATTTTATTTAATGGAATTGTTTTCATTGCATATACACATTTGATAGTGTCAGTGAAACCAACCTGAGGTCACTGTACGTAAATAGTGTACATGATGTTTTTATAGTCTGCATTAGGCTGCATGTAATTAATTGAAAACTGTGCACCGGATTAACGAAATCAGAGGCCGCTAGGTGGTAGCACTGAAATAATGTCACCAAAACAGGTCAAAAGTTGTGATCGAATTTTCAAGCCTCAGCGTCACTGTTGGATTGGTGGGGTCGCCCCAAAAACGCTGTCCCTTGCGCGCGCATCAAGTTAGATGACTGAGTGTGCTTCAGAATGACCAATGAATGCCGTGATCACGTGAAAATATTTTGAATGAAACGCCAATTCGACGATAAGACGGTGAGTAAACTTTACGTTCGTGTTGTTCGTTTCAAGGGTGTTATACCATGCAAGAAACTAGATAAACATGCAAGAAACTAAGATATAGAGTTTCTTAGCTTTATAATGATATATATATATATATATATATATACATATATATATATATATATGTATATATATACACACACATATATATATATATATATATATATATATATATATATATATATATATATATATATATATATTGAGGTAAAACGCATTTCACGTCTTGTCAGTGCTTTTCTGAAAATAGGCATGTTTCGACAAAAATCAGCCGCCGGCTGCGGCGCCATGCCGGCCCGTTGCCATGCGGCGATGTCTGTTGTTTGTTACACAGTCTTTGTACCGTGCAAAAAACTAGATACACCATGCGGAAAACAAGAAATAACGTTTCTTGTCTTTTTATTGAGGTGCATATTGCAGTAGTTCGTGTTGTCCAATTTTGCCAGCGCTTGTCCAAAGCGTTTCGAACAAATCAGCCCGCAGCGGCGGCGGCTCACCCGCGCTGGCCTAGTTGGCCGCGGCGGCTGGTGCAAGCGGGGATGCGTGTTCACGTCCAGGTTTTCACGTTGATGTCGTTGCACAGCTTTTATCAACAGAAACCATGACTAAAACAATTATGTCACCCTTTCCGTATATGGTGAAATAACTTCTCATACATATGAAGGGTAATTGCTACTGACATTGCAGGCGATAGCCAGCGATAGTTTATATGTGTGGGCATGCCGTATGTGTGCATAATAAACAGAACAGCCAAAACAACGCCATCTTGGCACTGAATTCGATCGCTAGTTCCCTGACGTTCCGTCGACTGTAAATGTACATTAATGTAGACATGCTTTCATATTGACGGACATGTTCTACGCTACCAATATTTAACTACGTATGAAGTAGCAGTTTCGTGTGATGCATACGGGGAGCTGTAGATGATTTTAAATATCCGTTCCCGCATCTAACCAGCACACCTAAATGTACATTAGCGTACATATTATGCCTTCACATTGACGGACATGTCAGACTGTATCCACATTTAGCTATGTGTGAGGCTTCGGAGTCATGCGAGTGCAACAGCTGATTGTAGGATGATTTAAACAAGCGTTCTGCAAAACGTCCCGCAAAAGGTTCCGCATTTTACACACGTCAAGAACACTAAAAGACGGCACAAAGACCCTAGTTGCGTTAGAGCGCCCTCTATCGGATTAGTTATTGTGGTACCTCATTAACAAGCTTCAGATATCGAGAATAGCATCACCAACACGAGCCCTGATGGCGAAACGACGCGAAACTGCGACAATAAACAACGAATAGAGCATGCACAAATACGCAAATCCATCAAACGGAAAGCAAGAGAAGACATGAGGAAATACAACCATAAGATCAAACGAGAAACAACCGTGGCATCAAAGAGCCTGAAGAAAGTCCGCAGATCACACTCCTAGACAAGCAGGGTAGAGAAATCCGTGATCAAGATAAGATCATACAACGAATAGAGGAATTATACACCGAGCTATACGACAGTGAACAGAATACCATAATCCATACTGACCCAAGAGAGGTATCAGAGATAGCATCATGTGAGGTGGAAGCAGCACTACAAGATATAAAGAATGGGACAGCAACAGGCAACGACCATATAAACATCGAAACATTGAAAGCAGGAGAAGGTACCATCTCGAAAACACTTGCTAAGCTGTGCACTGAATGCTTATCAGAAAGACGAATACCGAAAGCATGGAAGAACGCTAAGATGATGTTAATCTTCAAGAGGAAAATAAGAAAGACCTCAAGAATTACAGACCGATCTTTCTACTATCAGACATCTATAAAGTACTCATGAAAAGGCTAGAGAAACGACTAAAACCAGCCACGAGAGCAATCTGGATTCAAACGCGGATACTCAACGACAGACTACATCCACGTCGTAAACCATCTGAAGGAGAAGTGCAGAGAATATAATATCCCACTCTGCATCGCATTCCTCGACTACGAGAAAGCATTCGACTCAGTGCAAACTCATGCAGTACTGGCCTCGCTTCAAGAACAGGGGATAGAAGATGTGCACATCAAACTCCTGAAGTAAATCTACACTAACAGTTCGATGACAGTCCACCTACACAAAGAAGGAATACGATAAACGTCAGGAGAGCTGTACGACAGGGAGATACCATATCGCCAAAGCTGTTCACGGCAGCACTCGAAATCATATTCCGACGACTGACTTCGCTTTGCCGACGATATACTCATATGCGCTAATACACCACATGAGCTACAACAAATGCTACAGGAATTAGCTGATGAAATTGACAATAGGGTCTGAAGATGAACACGTTGAAGACGAAAGTGATGATGGAAACCGACACACCAATATATGTCAACAACAGAGATACAGAACCAGAGACAAACCCCCAAGACAAGGGGATTCAATGAAGATATATATATATATATATATATATATATATATATATATATGCACACACACACAAACACACACACACGCACGCACGCACGCACGCACACACCCGCACTGACATTGCTCGAGTCTTACGATAATGTTATTATAAAATAACAAATCGTGACCGTTTGAAACAGTAGGCCATTATCTGCTTCGTTATGTATTAGGTATTTCTAACATATACATAACAAAATGTGTATCAAAGGAAAACAATGCTGTCCTGTACTTAGCCTACAATGGATGTAGATGTAATTTAGTGCGACAGTAAGAAAAGCAAACGTTTGCGAAACGTATAACAGAAACGGATATTAAAATAGTGGTGTACTTACCGTACGGTATTACATGTCTCTAGCAGGGCAATCATCGACACTACGAAACTACACCGCAGGCGCGTCATTGGCTGCTAGAAACAGATGTCCATTTAATATTAATGTTTATTACATTATTACTCGATATATATATATATATATATATGTATATATATATATATATATATATATATATATATATATAAATGCATACAAACATACGTAACGTTATGCAACATACAATTTTTAACATGGCGTCGGAATTATTCATAGTATCAATATACATTAATTCATATATATATATATAAATGTATATATATATATACATATATATATAAATGTATATACGCAGATGAAGCGTATATATATATATATATATATATATATATATATATACATACGAATTAATGTTACGCTTCAATGTTTGCTTAAAAGGATCGTAACACAAACGTGTTATAAATAATGTATGTTGCATAATACGCGTATGGTTTGTAGCATACTAGAGCCGCATAGCATACATACTCCGGACAAGCACACGACTTCATTATAATGTTCCCCAGTGCATTACAAGTTATGATGTTCTTCGTCATACACTTGGTCAAAACGGTGTGTAAAATGACAGGAGTGATAACATTATTGAAAATTGGAAACGTTCCGAGCAGCGTGGTGTACAATATGTTCCGTTTATCATCTTCCACAGTGTAACTAACATATAAATACCTTCAGAGAGCCACATGAGGAAATCTTCGTGTATTGAGGTTGCACTACCTTGGAGTTGGTACTAGCAGCGAACGTACGTTGTGTGAAGGCTGTATGCTATCGTGCAGGCAACTATGTCATTCGATAATCTCGCGTGATGTCCAGACAAACGACAATGTAGTTTTTTTAAACTAACATCTGAGCTACCAACAAACGTAGGACTTCGCGTTTGTAAAGCTATTTTGATTTTTTTTCGAATCCGTGTTTACACATGTAGATATGGCGACGCTATTTCGTTTCGCCATGACGTAAACGGTACCGGAAATTACGTCATCACAAAGGTTAACTTTCTGCTAGCGTTCATGGACCTTGTGCACTGTAGCGAGGGAATTCCCTCCGCATTGCATTGTGGATATTTTGTACTCGTCAACATTTTTTTGGCCGCCATTATCCCATGTTAAAAGGCCCGAGTTTTTCGGGTTTCTCGCGAGATCTGGCTGTATCACAAACTGGCTATATAACAAAAATAGTAATGAAAAAACTTCACGGCCCATAATCGAAGTGTGTGAATCCGTCATCAAAGAGCGTCGCAACTTATTATGCCATACTATTTGACAACAAGATTCTCGTTGAAGTCAACTTGGGAAGTCAGGCGTCTGCCGCCAGGTTTGACAGTAGCGTCTTCATCTTCTAGTAGGTACTGTCGATTTTGTGTGCAGCTGCGTTTGCCATATGTCTTAGTTGTTATAATGATATGATCAACTTGATATGTAGAACCTAATTGTAGGTAATTGTATAGAAATGTGTCGCTTAGGGCAGTTTTCTAAAGTATAATTGTAGTTATATCATGTTCCGAAGCCTAGGCTAAGCCTAAGCACAAGGCCCACAAGTACACAATCGTAATCATGGTGTAAAGGCAGCTTCAACAGATATGATGATAAATATGGCCCATGTGAAATTATTTGTGTAAATGTATTTGTTATAAATTATTGAATCAAAGTTTTGCTTATTATCATGTTGATTTCACATTTCATTGTAATGACACACGGAAATCTTCTGCCAGGTCAAATATTCGTTTCATTTACTATTATTCAAGGGCACATAACACGCACGGTTTTTGACACAGGTGTTTCGAGATTCAGAATTCGTCAATTTAACAATTATTGTAGGTACTGTTTATATATATATATATATATATATATATATATATATATATAATTACAGTGATATTGCGAAACCAGTGATTTCGCGAAATCACTGACATTTTTAGTTAGTTCGCGAAATCACTGATTCACTCGGGATTTTCATGAAATCCCTAATTTATTCAGAGATTTCAGGAAATCACTGATTTGATGGTGTGTATATTTCACTGTCTTACTAAAGTATGTTTAGAGAATTTGTGTAATGGACGTGCAAGTACAATGAGGCCCTACGAATCAAGAGCACTGTGCCAGTGTGTATTTATAGGAAGGACATAGGCATATCACTTTGGTCCAGTGACAAACACACACATCTTAGTATTTCATTTGCAGTCTCTTTGCCTCATTTAATTACAAATAGTTGTGTGATTTCACATGATAATTAATATAACAGTCACAGTTATCTGAGGCTATCACAGAGCAAAGGTATGTCCAAATGCAAGAAATGCAATGCAAAATACAAAGCATCATTGGTTAAGGGACCGGTCAGATTTTATTTCTGGGGGGAGGCGGAAAATATGTTACCCGATAACGACAAAAAAATTATTAATCCTGCCCATCTTCATACTAGATGTGGTTAAAATGTTATAAGGGAGCGTCCAGAATTTATGGGTGCAGGGTGGTGGGATTTTTTTGCGGAAAGTGCTGTACACTATGTGTCACAACAAGCAGCTGACTTTATATTTAGGGCGTGTAAGTCTCGCGCGCGAAAACGAGGCTGGGGGCAGTTGGGGGCAGGAAATCCATATTCTCCATGTTAACATATAGGACTTTGTTTTGTTTTTGATTGTAATAATCGAACTGTTCCCAAATAGCGTGTTTCATGTATATTGTCCGAAGGATTATTACAAGCAGAATCAATGAAACACTTTGCCGGTGATAATGATCACGGAAATTATTAATTTTAATCGATTATTATGGTGGTTGCCATGGCATTAGCGGCAAGTACTTGTGTTTGGCGATCTTGACTAACAATGAAGAGTGCCATTTTTCGCGCAGTACAACCTGTTTAGGGCAAACGTATACATGTGTTCTGAATATGTGCATTTAGACAACTTGTCAGACATAAGTGCTTATCGAAACTGCAACGTACAGGAATGGAAAAGAAACATACGGCCCAAAATCGTGTTTATTATCTGCACTACGTAAATCGCTATATGTCTATGATAGTGTAGCAAACTCAATATTAAATCTGACATTTAACATAAGAAAGGTATGACACAAGATAGTTAAGACCTGATTTTCCTAGTATTCATCAGTCGGAATCTGCAACTGTCATCCATCATTAGAATATTATTCTTGTGTCCAGTCCCCAATCAGCTCCATTCGCGCGGAGTCTCGCCATGTATCGTGACCCACTTACAGGCCCTATATATGCGTGAACCCGCAAGCTGATGACCTTTCTATTGGTGGTTGGCCTTTACGGAAGGGTATACATAAGGTCAAGCTTTAAGTTAATTGCTCATCAAGCTACTGTGTCACGCTACTGTGAAATCCATTACATGTAATTTGGTTAGATAGTATTTCATCTTGTTACAGAATGTTTAGTTGTGTTGTTGTTGTTACTAATATTGATATCCTGTCAAAGAACATGTTCAGTTGAGGCTTCATATGAATGCTGAGCAAATAAATGCTTCATATTAAGATGTGGCTTCTTTAATGGCACAAAGAGGGTCACACAAAGCCAGGATGTGGCTTCAGTTAATAATGGGTCAGCATTTCAAAGCATCGTCTCAAGATGAGATGTCCTACATAAACAAGTGTGATGGATTGACTGCAGCTAATCTACAAGATGACATGGGCATTGGTGATTTCATGAAATACCTGGACTCCTTTTTAAGTGATTTCCTGAAATCACTGAACAAAATTGGGATTTCATGAAACTCCTGAGTGAATCAGTGATTTCGCGAAATAAATGGTTTCGCAATATCACTGTAACATATGCATCATTGCAACATTTTGACTGTGAAACGGCAAAGTTGTAAAACATTCATAAACGCTATTCGCGAAGTGGCGACTGGGAAACGCTTTTTGTTAGTTGTCTATTGTTTCTGGCAAATGTGTGCCAATATATGTTAACAATACTGCTACACTTGCATTGCATGTATATTCCTATATTTTCATGCTTCGGAATTTTTCCGAATACATACTTTCTGTTGGCATGGGGTTCACTCATTAATAATTACTGCTGAATATGTGTAAGATAACCAGTGTAATTTCGGTTTTGTTATGTGTTTGTTTCTTTTATTTATGTATTGATGTATATAACCGCACAATGTTGAAATTGTAAACAAAACATATTTATTTTTGGACATTTCATTCGAACAGGTTAGTGACGCCGCTGCAAATACATTGGCTAACTTGTCAAGGCCTGTAAGCGCCGTGCATTTATATAGCCACAACCTAGAGGTCGACATGCACAACCATGATAGATTACAGACTATGACAGAAGACGACCAAATCTACGCCTCCACAGATACCGGTATTTTGTTTGTTTGTCAATATATTTAATGTGTAGTTTCATCAGCGAACACTTTTTGTTACCTTTAAGTACAATCACATACACGAGTGACGACTGATGTTGTAGCAACCCGCCAGCAAATACCGCTGATACTGGCGTTCGCTATGACAATACACAAATGTCAAGGCAAGTAACTATGTTAACAATGTTCAAAGTCGTTTGTTTTAGTGTTGTAATAAAAAAATTATTTGTGCAACATAAATTATAGCTTGTATGCATGTAGTCATGTCTGTTCGTCTATCTGTCTGTTTGTGTTTCTATCTGTGTATCCCAGTTTCTCTGTCTCTATCTCTCTTCCCTATACATCACTCCATCTATTCCATGCTATCTAGCTCACCTCTCCTTCCCTCCCACCCTCCCTTCCTACCTCTATCTCGCGCTGTCCTGTCTCTCTGTCAGGTCTCTCTATTTTCGACATGTAATAATAGGTGGTAGTGTTTTATTCAGGATTAACACTACGGAGAGTTGTTGTGCACGCGACAAGGTGTTCGCGCCTGGACAACTTGGGGTCGCCACAAGTCGTGTAAAATCTGACAATGACCTGCAAGTTCTAGAAGAAGTAGGTTTACGACATAGCAGAAGAGACAACAGCAGAAACAACAATCGACGGTGGAGACACCAACTATTGGTTAACAGACGACATGGATGCCGGTGAGTTGCGTCATTGATCTACCCCTGTGGACCAGCCCTGCTGCAATACACATGCATACTTATGCATGTGTAACGTATTTTGCAAATGGAACAAATCATCCAAACATACTTCCTTTTCAGTGTTTGCTTAATCGCTTAAGAAATAACTTAATCACTTATGATGTTATCATACATGCAATGAACCTGCCTGTTTATTCATTTCAGTCTGACTCGGTGCAACATATTTTACTTGCAATTACCGAAACAATGCCTAAAGAGACTCATAACCAACAACAACGGCATGCAGCATTTTTACAATTTGATAAACAGACACTCTACACCTACACACACCTACACACACACACCTACACACACACCTACACACACACACACACACACACACACACACACACACACACACACACACACACACACACACACACACACACACACACACACACACACACACACACACACACACACACACACACACACACACACACACACACACACACACACACACACACACACACACACACAACACACACACACACACACACACAGACACAAACACACACACACACACACACACACACACACACACACACACACACACACACACACACACACACACACACACACACACACACACACACACACACACACACACACACACACACACACACACACACACACACACACACACACACACACACACACACACACACACACACACACACACACACACACACATTTTCGCAAAACACATCCAAAACCAAAATTGAAACAAAGCACCGGACAGAATTCACATAGTCATACAATGACTTCTTTAAGGTAAGTGAGGCATGAATGTTATAATATGAGTAACTATTTGCATCTAAGAAACTTACTTCGGTTATTCTCAAAGCATTGTTTCTGGATCTTGGACTATTTCTCATAACGGAATACTGTAGAAATGTTGATTACTATGCATGCAAGAACACTGATAATTAATTTTTTTCATACAAAGTATGCTTAATACAATATATATGATGACAATGTTGATGTCACGTCGGTTTCCTGTACTTTTCATGACAACATAGAGGTAATGGTATTTCGTGTTAAGGTGTGTGTGACAAAGCACAGGAAGACATTATGTGGCCACAGCAGCACACAACATCAGCATGCGGCAGCGGCGTATGTCTTGAACGAGGCCCGCGAGTACATCCTTGCTGACAGCCCAGGACCTGACCGACCTACACCATCTCCCACACAGTGCACCGTCACAGAGGCAGGTCTTGGGTAATTACGATACTTAGGTGGTCGATGTGTCGCCATGTCGAAGCATGCGACTGTCACTCGGCTGCGAAGGCACATGTACAAGAGGATGGACTTGTACAGTGAGAAGAAATAAAAAATACACTTGCTGTGTAAGCTATTACAAAGTGAATGTGAAATTTAAAAGAAACGCAATTCCATCATCACTCACAATGACAGACACCAAACTGAAAATCAATACATTAAAACATTTGTGTCATGTTACTGTATTAATGAAATATTATTTTATAATTTGAACTGTAGGCAATTTTGTTTGAACATTGCCTTTGTATGTACTGGGTCAATAAACATTTCCAATTCAGCCGATCACTAGTCAACATAAGCGCTGAAGCACATTCTCGAACTGTTGCACAATTCCGTGTGTCCTTTGCAAGGACAATATGCTCTCGCTTAACACGGAGCCAGTGTGCTCAATGTTGTGAAATCACATATATTGTCAGATACTAATATACAACAACAATTTCCAAAGTGTTTTTCCAAAGATGATGACACTAATATCATTAACGTACTTTACCATGACTGTGTCAATCCCTATTTAGCTGTCAGCAGTAACCAGTTCAGAAAATCACTTGTTCACAATATGCGATCAAAAAAGCCGAGCAGCACACAGAGTCGACATTGCGAGGCCAAAACAACATCTGGTAATGAAAGCGAGGCCAAAAAGCAAAAAAAGGATGGCCAACAACTGCGGCATGTGCGGAGGGCGCTACAACAAGTCTAAATATTACTACATTACATATGTATTATTACATGTTCATATACGAATGGTACATATACTATTTACAAAGCATACATTTGCTGCTGCGTACACATTCGTCAAGTAATCATTTGCTCTTTTAATTTTCCCTTCCCCTTCGGCATAGTTTACATACAACCTACAAAACATATTTATACAGGCAATACGTATACACGAATTGACAATTATGTTACAATGAATATCGTAAAGTACTATACACCGTATGGCATACCTCAACGGCCATCTGTTCTACTGTGCTATGATGCGTGCACATTGCCTATTGTACTGTTTCATGCACAATACATTTCATTATTTCACAATTGCATTTCCACACGTGCACATATATCACTCACCAATACGCTAGTTCTTCCATTGTCACACAAACCAGCGGTCGAAAAAAAACATCTTTAACCGCCTGGTTTGTAGCTGTGGCAGCGTTGTAGCGTTTACATTTTTTCCGGGCGTTATAAACTATCCGAGGTGACGTTTCTACGCATGCGCTGTAAATGTCAACTCGTCAAAATGCAGCAAAACGCAAAAGCATTTATGGTATAATTATCACGGGCTGTTCATTAGGACGTATATAACCTTTCTGCAATGTTATTTGTCGCAAATTAACATGGGGAAAACACGTTTTAAAATGTTTTGATAGCAAGTGCAAATCAGTTGCCTGCAATGCGCCATAATCCGTGACAGTAATTAAAACAGACGTACTATTTTAAAGTATTTAACGAAATGTTAAGCAACTCTTCACAGTAATCACCATTGGAGAGTTAACGAACAGCCCGTGGTATTTATATGATAAATGCTTTGCGTTTCGCTGCACATTGATGGGTTTACGTGTATCGCGCATTGCGCAGAAACGTAACCCGGATAGTTTATAACGCCTGGAAAAATGTAAGCGCGACAGCGTCTCGAGTGCACGCGACAACATTTACGTAGGAGGCGAATATTTCCGAAATCTGCTGGGTGTCGCAAGAGGTCACGGGTTCACATCAGGATTCTTTTGCAGAATTCACCGGTTTGCGTTTGCAGTTGTTAAGTTTTTGTTGTTGTAAACAAATATGAGTTAATTTGTAACTAAAATTAGCTGCTGTTACGACATCAATTGGACACTTTATTTGTGATCATGATACACGCAGTCTGCATTACATTTAGAACGGAGCAGTTTTGATGTTAAAACTAGAAGGTGAGCGACTGGCTTGCGATGGACGCCAGTGTGAGTGTTTCAAACTCTTCTATTTATATATTATAGGGATAGGACCTAGTATACTCGTAAACGACTCGATCGCACGTGGCTCTAGCCATCCCATCCATGGTTGGAATTTCATCGAGGCATGTGTTTGTAATGCGCTGCGGGATGTTGTCCGTGATCTATGTTGCCAAGGACGTTGAGTGGAAGTGTTCACCCCAGGCTAAGACGGGCGGGGTATACTTAGATAGATAGGCTGGACTCTCGATAAGCCAAATGGCTTCCTAGTCCACCTGCCATCTAGAGTTGAATCTCTAGGTGGCAATCTTGTTAAATCTTGTTAAATATCGGTGAAATCTAGCTTAATTTTGGTCAAATTTTAAAAATAAAACGACGTAAATAAAGCTCAACATACCACCAAGTTGGAGCCGCCATGCGATGACGTCAATCATAAAAATGCGCGCGAATCAGAGTTAAAACAAAACGGTACCCAGATCCAAGTAAAAGAAACGACGCTGCAGGTATGCGGATTTGCGCGCACGCAAAATCACCGCCGCAGCCGATTTTTTTGAAGTGCCTATATCAACTGTAGTTTATGTGACAGTGGACAAGGTATTTTTAAATGTTGCCATATTATTGCATTTTCATAAATACTTAAAACAAATTATCCATAATATTACTTATGATCTACACTGTGAAAATATAGAATTGTTATGAAGTTTTTATTTATTATTTATTAAAAAAGACCTGTTGTTGGAAATTAAGTTGTTTGCATAACACATTTTCCAAAAATAGATTGCCATAGTTAGTTCAGATGTAAAACTACATTTGCAACAGTTCTCATGTTTACATGGAATAAGTGAGAGAAAAAACAAACTAAAAATCGTGCATATTAAATATAACAAAGGCATACATGTAAAGGTGGTAACAGCAATGTTTTTTCTAAGCTAGGATCTGCAATGCAATTGATACAGCTTTTATATAACGAATGGTAAAACTATGTGTGCATTATTCAGTTATACATTACTCAAGAATGCTTGTGAATTTATGTTGAGTTATCATAATGAATGCATGTTTTCAGAAACTGTATAACACTGTAAATCATTGTAAGATGTACACAAAAAGTTATTTTAATGTATTCATAGTTTTTGCGATATGAACCTTGTCATTTTGGATACAGCTAAGTTCCATTTAGAGTGATTTGTGTGTATTTGTGTGCATTACACTGTATTCCCAGTCAGTGCAGTTCAGTTTGTTACAAGAAAGAAAATACTGTAGTGTGCTTTTTACCTAAAACAGTTACAGTGTAATTACAAATGTGTTATTTTAAGTAAGTTTTATTAACAAATTCACCCATAAATTGTTATATCAGTCAGGGCTATGTCCAGATACATTATTTTATGTGTACTTGGTTACATACACTTGCTATAAATGTAACTGATTAATATTTTGAAATTATTCTATTCTGTAATAGATTTTTTTATTAATTTGAAAAAGATTATAATTAGTTAGTTTCCTAGCATGACATACTTTATGTAAGCTGTGTTTTATATAAATGAAAATTGTAAACCATATGCATTATAACACACGTTAGCTAATGTTTAAAACCAACTTGATATCAGATCCAATGTGCTGTGTATATTCTGGTTAGTTATCTTTATTCTAGTGGGCTATCTTTATTCTGGTGGGCTGTATGTTTTGATGGGTTATTTTTATTCTGGTGGGCTGTGCTCTCTCTTGCTCTCTCTCTCACTTTCTCTCTCTTTCTCTCACGCTCTCTCTCTCCCTCTCTTGCACTTTCTCTCGCTCTCTCTCCTTTTTCTCGCTCGCTCTCTCTCTCTCTCTCTCTCTCTCTCTCTCTCTCTCTCTCTCTCTCTCTCGCTCTCTTGCTCTGTCTCTCCCTTCTCTTATCCACCAATCACGTCTCTCTCTACCATCTCATCCAGTTCCTGTCTTGTAGCCAACCAAACATGACATATTAGATGGAAGACTCCAACTTTCCTAAAATAGCAGTCTTTGAAGTATGACAACTCCCATGCCTTGATATCGCCACTGCAGTCTTCGGCACATTCTATGCTGACCTCAACAAGAATTATTACTGTTGCACTTAACTTGATGACCTGGTAGAACTCTGATGCTGGTCATATGATGCTGCCAGCGAGAAATATTTTATCTGCATTCTTCTACAGCCCACATGTAGGTCTTATGTCTAAGTTGTCTGGGTTGCATATTAATTCCTGTTTGTTTTGCAACCAAGGTGCACGCCATTTATGAAGAACGCATTAATATTCTATATACATTGATTATATATATATGGGTAATTATAAATCCAATAAAACAGTCATAAATGTATAGTTAAGAATTTGGTTTCTGCCACATATCGCTTTCTGCCTCACCATGATTGTACAGATGTATATCATATTAAATATAGTCAGAAACATGATGTTGTATACAAATGAACATTTACAAACTTGTTACAAAGTTATTTAAATGTATGACAAGGAATTTGTTTCTAAGGAATGGTGACTCATTTGCTGTAGGTAACAAAGCAGGTATAGGTTTGTAAAAGGGCTTTGTATTCAGCCAAACATATATATACATACATATTTACACAATCCATATAACATAATACAATGTAAATGTATTATCTAATATCATTATAATACATACAAGTCAGGGCCCACTGACCACCTCAGGATTCCATGTCACTAGTTAAAAAGTTATATATCTCAAATTAAACAACGCCTCCAGCTTTTTGAGACACATTTTCATAGCAAATGCAAAAATGTGACTTCCGGCCATGCGCCATAATTCATGAAAATTATTTAAACAAACGCGACGTATAAATTGTATCAGATGACATTCAAAACAACTGTTCACATTGATCAGCACAGGAATGTTAACAAACAGCCCATGGTGTTTACTGTTTATACATTGAATACTTTGCATTTTGTTGCACAATGATGATTTTGAACATGATGAGGCAGAAGGCGTATGTCACATGAAATAAATATAGTCTTAGGAATATTGTTTTTCACACAAAAATATTCACTTTGCTTGCATGCCAGTGATGAAATAAGTGGTTCTGATGTTGATATGTTGCTCAAAGATTTCAAAAATTGTTGGTGAAAACAGCATATCATGGTTCTGTATGGCAGAATTTCCAGAAACCAGTACCCACATGGATCTCTGCAGGTATTCATTTGTGTCTTCCGCTGTTCATTCATCACCTTCTTTCTGATTTTTTAAAAGACTTCTGTGCATCACATTCTCATCCATAAATTTCACCAATGCTGGTTTGATACAATGAAAGGGTACTTAAGCAAAACTTCAGGTTTTTTATGAATATGTTCAGTATAAGCAAACTGTGGTAATATTATTTTGTTTTGTATGACCATCAGTACAATTATTACAATACAAATCACAATCCCCTTCTTGTCATATTTAAATCATATGAAGTGTAACAGTAGCTTCTTAGTAAAATTAAAAAGTAATAAGAGAAGTCCAAATAGTGATATATAATGCAGTCCCCAAAATTTTAAAAAAAATTGAGACATGGGGTATTCAGGTGAAATGCTGCTGGAATTCCACTATATAATATTATTTACTTATTACATGTATATTTCAAATTTGATTGATATATTTCTTGTCATACATATTAATGGTAAATTTTTTTGCAAATAATTATGTATTAGGGAATTTCTAGTTGTTGGGTCGAGAAAGGTATTTTCAATCAATGTATTTTCATAACACAAACCTCCCTTTCCTTCCTTGCCTGTGCATACATCTAAATCCATGAGATG
Organism: Ridgeia piscesae; assembly: GCA_025642075.2. Taxonomy (NCBI): domain Eukaryota; kingdom Metazoa; phylum Annelida; class Polychaeta; order Sabellida; family Siboglinidae; genus Ridgeia; species Ridgeia piscesae. The sequence goes on from JAODUO010000571.1 coordinate 151,474, forward strand.
TTTCCCCACTTGTGTTATGGCCATTAATGCCAAGGGGCACTTGTAAGTTTCCATGTTGACTTTTTCCAAATGTCCCATGTGGGAATAAAAGTTGGCAAGATCTTCTGGTGTGATGTCCAAACCAAATTATATTAAATATAAAGGCACTCGTGGACATACATAAATTATTGTTTAAATAAAATAGCAGACAGTAATTTTACATTTAAACACGTTGAAGAAGATATCATAAAGAGTATAACTAATTTAGCCAAAACAAGTAGCTTTAGAAGCCATGTCACAGCCCCCCCCCCACCTGTACTGTTTGCTCTGTCAGTATGCTGTGAATGACTGGCCATGGTTTCTAGCTCCAGAATCCTAACTGGGTCTGGGCAGTTAGCTACTAAATCCATGTCTTTTATGTTTAACTGTTAGGTGTTTTACCATTATAGCTTCTTCTCTTTAAGGACTTTTTATTCCCGTTGTAGCTACTAATTAAGTTTGACAGTTGAACTAGTCCCTTTATAGCTACGTTTCTATTTCTCGATTTCATAATGTAACAAGATAAGGGAGCATTAACTATTTCATCTCCATCCAGTTGATGTCCATGAGAGGTGGATGGCTTTGATGAAAGTGTGTCCCACTGAGAAACTTCCACAACTGATAACTTTTAACAAATACTTTGTGGAGACACGGCTTGGTGATGATTCAAAGATCTCCATGGACATGTGGAATGTCTACACAAATGAGCAAACAACCATGTCGAGGGATGGAATTCCAAGGTCGCGAAAGTGTTGGGGAAACACCATCCCACATCTTCCAGTTCATGTTTGCTAAACATGATGCTGCCATCCCACCAACATGACTTTCACTACTTTTTTTTAAATGCTATTCTGTACTCTGTACAAGTAATTTAAAAAATGTGTTTTGCACAGATGTTTTATGGTATATTTTTCATTTCAATTAACTGGTAGTTACATTTATATATAATTCTTAGACTTTAAAATGCGTCCATCATTAAGACATTTCATGTAAAAATCTTACATTAATCTAAAATAGTTAATGCTCCTTCTTGTGTCCCCTCCTGAATTGTGTAATCAAATAAGTAGCTGTAACGGGACTAGTTTGCCTGCTAAACTTAACGAGTTGCTATAATGGGAAAACATATAGCTGTAATGGGAAGTAGCTATAATGGACCTAGGCCATTGAATTTTTTAAAGGGGGCATGTGAAATTCTTAAATGCATCATATTTGTATTACATTCAGAAAACGTAAATTTTAAATCCAACATTAGAATGAAACAAAGAGATTCCTCTAAGGTCGCCTTTACGGTGATCAAGATTACATTCTAAAGTAATTGTACTCATACTCGAGTATGTTTGTTTTCTGAATACTCATACTCGTGCATTTTCATAGTAAACATATTCGTAGTCGATTACATTTTTTTTGGTAATCACTCCATCCTGGATCCAAGATTATAGGCCCATTCCACTTCTACCAGCTATTTCAAAAATACTTGAACAAATATTTGATCAATTATCATCTTATTTAATGACTCTAGGCTTTTGTTTGATCATGGTTTCTGACTGAAACATTCAACACAATATGTGGCACTAAAATTAATAGATAGAATAATAACCCAACTGGATAAAGATGAAAAACCTATTCATGTTTATTTAGATCTTTCCAAGTCCTTCGATACCATTGATCATATTATTTTACTTGATAAATTGAAATATTATGGTGTACATGGAACAAATCTTAACTTATTCAGCAGCTACCCAGAAATCATAAACAATACATGGAAATTAACATCAAATCAAATATGCTATCAATAACAACAGGTGTACCACAAGGTTTAATCATAGGACTACTACTATACATCAATGATTTTGCACAACCAGTAAAATGCTTAGCTTTCTCATTTATGCTGACGATACAACCATATCAAGTACACTAAACATGTTCAGTTATAATATACATGAACAAAATTTAGATTCTTTAATAAACGAAGAACTTTTAAGAAAAATGAATGGTCAAAATCAACAAAGTATCACTAAATGTGGCAAAATCTAAATACATGAAATTTCCATCGGCAAAGAAAAATATACATATACTCACTCTGAAGATAGAAAATGTAAATATTGAACAAGTCGAAGAATAACGATTCTGGGGTTTATTTATAGAAAAACAATTAACTGGAAAAGGCACACTGAAAACATGTTCTAAAATAATCAGAATTTTAAACAAATTAAAACATTGCCTCTAGATATAAATAAATATATTAATTAATTGTTAATTATTGCATCATGGCATGGGGCTTTGAATCAAATAGAATAACAACTATGAGGTACATAGTCATGATAACAAAGCTAAAAATAAAATATGCACTTATCAAAATAAACACGATTTTGCAAAAAAAGTCTTCGACATAATTTGCAACAATTATTAAATTACCTTCCTGAAATACCTAGGGGTAGTCAAAGACAAACATAGCTCACATAGATTTGCCAAGTATGTGAAACTCTATATCTTACCAAATTATCAAGTAACATGTATGCAACATTTAGAATCAACAACCACCTATCAACTTTACACAGTATGACTATTTGCAACACTGCCCAAAAAAATGTGCTGTGCAAAGGCATCTTACAGTGTTTTTTGTTTGATTCTGGAAGAATTTTTTTCAGATGATGATTTTGTAAATTAAGTTTCTAAAAAAGGTGGCTCCTCGATAGTAACTAGCACGGTTTTAGGACTCTCCAGACCCTATGCTGTATTATAAATTATATACTCTACTACCATGTTTGCTGTGATTTTTTTTATTGTTCCCGAGTTGTTTGACAAGAATGCATGATATGTGTGTATTGTTTGAAATACCAGTCGGATAAAACATAATTCTTCTTCAGCTGTCAAGCTGTTCCATGCAGATTAAGATATAATTTACACAAAAATTTTAAAATTTTCTCCTTGAATTAAGTCCTACTTTATGTGAGTATGTGTACATACATATACTACATGGCACAATGCCGACTCAAACGACCTAAGGTCAGGTATAACTGTATTTTTCTTGTTATAAGTCATAAAGATGTCAAATTTGTGACAAAGAAGCATAATGATATATCGGAAGCAAAAAATAGAACAACCCAATTATGACAAGTCACATGACCAAAAAAATGGCCACCAAAGATAAATATAACTATTTTTTATTTTAAAACACAATTTGTTGTGTTTTAAAACACAATAAGTTGATATTTTGATAGTATGATGTCAATACATTATATTTTAATCTGAACTAAAAGAAACAAGATCAGACAAATATCTAAACAAAATTATATTATGTAGCTTCAACACTATGCCAATTTTCATCAACATCAGTCAACAACCTTTCTAGATATCTTGTCATATGTTGACATGCATGGCTAAAAATGTAGAAAACAGTGTTTAAATCCTTGGTACTTCTTTTACTACATATCTACTGACAAGGCTATTTCACTTAGAAAGCTCCAGTTTCACAGCTACCATCAGCTAGTGCTTGTACCAGCCTGCACAACCTGCCTCCTCTTTCTACATGTCTTGGCTGCTTCTGTTACTTGCTTTTCAGCTGACATCAACTCTTTTAGTCAATGCCACAGAAACCTGCTTTCATTGCAGCACCCTGCTTGAGATGCAAGTTAATGTTTTCACCATAATTGGTTTTCAACTTCATGATAGCACCACATGCATGCCCTGCATGTAAAAAAAGTACTGTAGTTGCAAGGCCTGTGCCAAACTCTGTAACATCATACCCACTGTGCTGACATGTGGAACACGGAAACTGTTCGACAAACTTCACCAGTGGTCGAATGTCAAATAACCGATATCCACTCAGTAGCTCATCACCAACGGCTGGTTCAGGCTGTAGAACACCGGGCTTCTGAGCTGAAGAGCTTCATGGCAGTGTTGTTTGCGACTGCAGTTCAGGTGGCCATTGATCCTGTGTATCGATTGCCATGAAATATTTTTTGGGGGCGACCACTCCTCTCTTTTGATGACATCTGTACCTGAAATCTATTTAAATAAACATGGTTATAAAGTGTGAGATATATATTATATTATATGGCCCATCTTGCCACAACTCTCTATTGCTGTCAGAGCAGGGCCCGAGGTTATAAAACCGTACTCGGTGCTCATGCTCAACTCTGTGCTCAGACTCAGATCTCATGCTCAGCGGAGAATCAGGCTCACGGTGGTTATAAAACGTCTTGAGTACGTACTTAACTGAGCACACCGCCTTGTTGACAAAGACAAGTACTTGTATTGTAATGGATCCGCCATTGTTTATCGGATGTGCCGGAGGAAATGGGGGGGGGGGCTACAGAAACACTGTTCTGAAATTAAGCTAACCCCACATTCAAAGGTATACTTGTAACGTTGCCTATCTCATATTCGTGCTTATGTAGTTCCGTGGTATTTTATATTATGTCCACAATAGTGTAAATAAAGACGATTTATTATTTGCAAAGCTTTAGTATGAAAGGGTCATTTGACAGAAATCCGTGTTGATACACAATATACAATATTCTTAAACTTCATGAAGCTAAACGTAATACATACACATAAATAACGTGTGTGACATTTTAGTCTTAAGTAAGGCAAACTTCTTATAGCACTATATCAAGTTATTAAGACATCTCAAAATTGTTATCTAGCCAGATGAATTAATGAAATTGAGAGGTCTATAATTCCAACACTATGCAACCGTGCCAGGTATGACATAGCATTGTGCAATAAGTATCCCATGTAATTGTGAATGTAGACATTGAATTGAATTTATTCAACAAACAACAACATATATATATATATACTGTACAAGGTGTTTTTAAGTAACATATAAATATGAATCTATACACAGCATCTATTTGCTGTGTATATATTCCATAAGAAACACAATCTATAGGTGTGTTGAAAGGAAATGCAAGAAGTTAAATACTTATTATTTGTATTTTCTAACAGGTTTCTAAACTAATTGCTTATATTATATACACACAATGTTGACTAGAAACATACACACACTTTGCTATGCATTTTGATACATTAATACATCATCCTATACTTTATATTAGAAGTAATAAACATATTGATCATTGTTATTACTACCACTGTTACTACAAACTTTCATATTTTATATAGGAACTGTTAAATGGTTTTTTTAAACTGATAAACCATACCTCAGGTCTGGCTATACCTGATTCCACAAATTAGGGCCCTTAATGCTAATGCACACCACTTTATGTGTCATTCTACTATATATTTTCTATAATTAGTGTTTACAGTGCATGTATTATGATTATGACTATCACATACTCTCTCAAAGTAACTTTACTTATGATCTGGAAGCAAATGTTGTTGTTAAATTTAAACATAAACCATACTGTTGAAATAAATCATATAGTACACTCACACAGTGTATTAAAATAACTAATGATAGGTCTTGATTTTGACAAGTACCCTTCATGTTTACATGTTCTTACTTGTTTTTTTTTTCTGTAACATATAACGGTGGTATTTTGTTCTCATATCCATTTCCCCACACTTCATAGTACAGAGTATATAACACAACTACTTTACAGGTGCCTGACACATTCTTAGCCATTTTATTTTTGATCTTACTATGGTCATTCCAACCTACCTGACAGTACATTTTGTAGTATAATATGTTTCCATATTATTTTCATTTATGCTAATTGTGAGATTGGTGTCATCAGCAAATAGTACCAACTTCCGACCTAAAAAGGTCGATGAGGTGTAGCTTGTATTATCACAAATCTTTTTCAAGGTGTTAGTTCATTTCTATAACTCAAATAACTAGTAAGTCCCAATATCCTTCCGAGCTTCATTTACCACAAAAATGGCATGTCTGGATGCCCCAAATTTAATTTAACAAATATTTTATATACGATAGGGTTTTCAGACATTGATTGCAAGCTAAATATTGATGGTTCAATTAACTGTTGTGTGTATTTGATATATATGCATAATATTGTGTATTATCAAAGCAAATATGGCATCCCTGACTGTCTTAATTATGAATCTACACATACCCAAATATCATATATTTTATATTTCATTAAAATGAGCAAACTTCTGATCCTAAAAGGTCAATGTAGATTAGAAGGTATTGTTATCAAACTTTTACCAGGCATAAACCAGTTCAAAGACAACATAACAAGTAACTCTCAATATACTTCCATGCTTTCTTCTCAAGAAGAATGGGGACCCATTGATACAACCTTTTAAAATAAATTGCTTATGATATACGAGAGTGTTTTCAGACATTGATTGCAAGCTAAATATGAATTGTTAAATGAACTGTTGTACGTATTTGATATATATGCAAAACATTTTGTATTATCAGAGCAATATGACATGCCTGATGCTCTTAATTATGAATCTACACATACCCAAATGTCCTACATTTTTTATTTCTTTAAAATTAGCAAACTTCCAACCCTATAAGGTCAATGTGGATTAGAAGGTATTGTTATCAAACTTTTACAAAGCATAAACCAGTCCAAAGACTAAATAACAAATAACCCTCGATATCCTTCCATGCTTCCTTGTCAAGAAGAATGGGGACTCATAGATACAGAAAAAGTATCAATAAATCACTTGCGAGCGGGTTTCTAGAACTGATCTTGAGTTAACAAGTAATGTTATTGGTAATATTTGTAAATATTGCATATATGTGCATATCAGTATACATTCATAGGGAGTTTTGCTTGAAGCATGGGGCTGGTTTATGCCTGGTAAAAGTTTGATAACAATACCTTCTTAAGTTCTAATCCACATTGACCTTTTAGGGTCGGAAGTTTGCTAATTTTAAAGAAATAAAAAAAATGTAGGTCATTTGGATATGTGTAGATTCATAATTAAGACCATCAGGCATGTCATATTGCTCTGATAATGCACAATGTTATGCATATATTTTATCAAATACACACAACAGTTCACTGAACCAATTATATTTAGCTTGCAATCAATGTCTGAAAACTTATATCACAAGCAATTTATTTAAAATGTTGTATCAATGGGTCCCCCATTCTTCTTGAGAAGGAAACATGGAAGAACATTGAGAGTTACTTGTTATTTTGTCTTTGGACTGGCTTATGCCTGTTAAAAGTTTGATAACAATACCTTATAATCCACATTGAGCTTTTAGGGTTGGAAGTTTGCTAATTTTAGTGAAATATAAAATGTAGGACATTTGGGTATGTGTAGATTCATAATTAAGACCGTCAGGCATGTCATATTGCATACATATCAAAATACACATAACAGTTCATTTAACCATCCAATTTAGCTTGCAATCAATGTCTGAAAACCCTCTCGTATATCACAAGCAATTTATTTAAAAAGTTGTATCAATGGGACCCCATTCTTCTTGAGAAGGAAACATGGAAGAATATTGAGAGTTACTTGTTATTTTGTCTTAGCATTGGTTTATGCATGGTAAAAATTTGATAACAATACCTTCTAATCTACATTGACATTTTAGGGTCAGAAGTTTGCTCATTTTAATGAAATATAAAAATATGATATTTGGGTATGTATAGATTCATAATTAAGACAGACAGGCATGCCATATTTGCTTTGATAATACACAATATTATGCATATAATAATTATATCAAATATACACAACAGTTAATTGAACCATCAATATTTAGCTTGCAATCAATATCTGAAAACCCTCTCGTATATAATAAAAAAATTAATTACATTTTGGGCATCCAGACGTACGCCATTTTTGTGGTAAAGGAAGCTTGCAAGGATATTGGGACTTACTAGTTATTTGAGTTATAGAAATGAACTAACACCAAGAAAAGGTTTTGTTATAATACAAACTACGTCTCATCGACCTTTTTGGGTCGGAAGTTGGTCATTTTTAAAGAAATATAATAACGTACCATCTTTGCACATGTATAGATTCATAATTAAGGCAGCCAAACATGTCATATTTATCAGATTTGCACATATTTATGTTTTGGTACCAAATATGTAAAATTTGGGTCTAAGGTGTGTGTATTTTGCTCACAATCAGGGTCCAAAAGCCCTCCCGCCAGTGATATTTTGAATACATCTTGAATGTTTATGCACTTGCTGCACATTAACCATACACTGTATTTATTTTCTAATTGTAGTTATGTAATCTTTATATTATAGAGAACAACTCAACACAATGTTATTGACATTAATCTAAGAGATGACAGCAACCCCATTGGTTGCGTTCACACGGAATGACCCATACATGTCATAGCAGTTGATACTTTACACATGTCATAAAATATAGGCTAAATACAATTGGACAAAATATGCAACCTTGTGGTACACCACATGTTATATTTTGGTAAGTTGAATTCGTGTTATTCATAGATACATACTGTTTTCTGGTGTTCAGTTGGCTATGCAATCATGTCTACGCTATAATTCTAATGTCATGCCCATGGTGTTCTAGTTTTTGTAACGAAACGTTATTATCAATAGTGTGAAATGCCTTTTTTAATATATAAAACTTCTATTGAAGATCATGAGTTATTCATTGCTGTTATTAATCCTGCTACCAATGCTACTATTGCAACTAGAGTGTGTTTGTTTCCTAAATCCATATTTATTACATGATGTGTTAACATCTGCATATGTCCCATCGGTATGGCTAAATGTCCACGATTATACTCGTCCAAAGACACCACAATGTTGGGGAAACGTCGTACGAATCGCTCGGCAATAGGGCGTCGCCAAGCAGTAAACGAATGGTCCCCATCACCAAAAACACTGCCACCAAAACATAATTATTGCAACACTATATCGTACTGTCGTCTCTGCCGTTTAAGTTTGGAAATGTTCAGTAAACACTGCTGTTTTAGGCACAACACAGTGTCTGTCAAAACATTCGTGTTACACCGCCTCTTCAAATGGATCGAAAACACCTCGTTAACAACTCGGACTCTGAAATCGGACTGCACATCTTATCAAAAACGACGAACTTTGACAACGAAATCAACAAATTTCTACGTGAGCTGCCATCTCTGTCTGAGTACGGCGTTGAGCACGCTCTTGAGCATACTCAGGAACTGGATGATTCGTGCTCAAGTCTGAGTACGATACCGTACTCAGAAAGTTTGGTGACATACATTGAGTATGAGCACGGTGTGAAAACGAGGCCTGGGCATGGAATTTGAGCACGGAGTACGGAGTACGATTTTATAACCTCGGGCCAAGGTCTCCGCCTGTTGTATATACATACATACATACATACATACATACATACATACATACATACATACATACATACGCACGCATGCACGCACGCACGCACGCACGCACGCACACACACACACATACGCACCTATTACTATTGCTCGGAGCATTGTACACTTTGCTCTCTAGCAGATCTGTTCCATCGAACACTAACTAACTTTATTTCTCCGGGAAGTTTCAGCCACGCTGGAATTAATGTGCGAAGATTTCGTACACAAAATTATATCCACCTTTAATGTAGCCGGGTGTTCATTCTTAATGCTGAGTGAACCGGAGCCACAGAGAGTGAATGAGCTTGACCGATATTCTTAAAAGGAATAACAACACCTAATGCTTGAATTCGTATAATAGTACATGCTTTTATATATTTCTATACCCAGCATGCTTTTATATAATCCATACATAGCCAACAATAAAATAAACGAATTAGAAATTCCATACTTTATGCAATGCCGGTTTACGTTTTCGAATATGCACATTTTTGTCGTGCTTTCTGTGTGCCCAGTTGTGACGTCAGACAGGACACATACTGACATCTGGCGCACTGTTTCTTTGCATTTATAGCATGTTTACAAGAATAACGTTTGGGTCAAAACGAGCGTCAAAATCAAATATTGTGCAATATTCCGATGAAGTACAAACGCTGGTCTTCACGGGAACACACGATTATCTTAAGATTCCTTATGAATACAATTTTATAGAACAATTGAGTCCAATTGTTTCGCGGAAGCCTGTCTGAGGTTCGAGATCGCCGCAGTCTTAGGTTCGTTTTCAAAGTTATTATTCTATCAATTGCAGCCGCCGTGCCATGATCCATTTCAGGACAAATACATTACAAACAGATATGTATTTAACGCAATAAATAAACATTATGTATAAACTGAAAGATAATAATCATTAGTATGCCGATGTGTGAAGGAAGTGTTGAATATTAAGCATAACTCTGTAAATGCGGCAGTAGAATACCGATTGTTATCGGGGCTGAACTGATAGATGTGCTCGCTTTTACAATCGGAAAAACATTGGTTCGAACCCCATAAGAAACCATTGTTTGTTGCCACTTGTTGGTGTAACTTTTCACTAAATATAATTATTAATGGAATCAACAAGCAATAATGTAGACAACTGCTTGTATTTGTTAATTGTTTTGTAGTATTTAGTACATTCGTGACGAGAATGAAAATTGTTAGTTGTATAATTATTATAGCGACGATGCATATTTCTAATTTCAGTTATCAAGACAAATCATAATTTATTTTGAGTGTAACATCAAAAATACATTAAAAATGATAAATATTAATCGTTAATTATATTTATACAATTACCATATTTTCATGTTCGTCGGGAATACAATAATTATTACCAAAAAACACAATCAGTACATCATAATATTGATTAGAATGATTGGGTTTATAATTTTATTTAGTGAGTAAAAAATCTATGAAATGTTTGTGTCAGATTCGAACCGGGGTCCTTCCGATTGTAAAAGCGAACGCAAAACGAACGCGTTGACCAACTGAGCTATGCAGACCAGCGGTATTCGGCTCCCGGATTGAACGTGTTACGTTAAATTTACCAATCCTTCATACATCGGCATACTACTGATACTAATATACAACATAACATTTCAGTCTGAAGTGGAATGTTTGTAATGTATGTGTCTTAGCGTGGATTCTCTTCCGTGGGCTATAATCGATACAGTTACTTATAAAACAAACCGAAGACGGTGGCGAACCTGAGCCCTCCAGTAAAACTCTGGCTTCAATTTTGTAAAACAAATGTCATTCGTATGGAACCGTAAGATAAATAATACTTGTTCCCTGTGATGACTAGTGTTTGCATTACATCGGAATATCGCACAATAATGTATTATGATGCTAGTTTCGACCAAAAAATGTTCATTGTAAACATGCTCAGAATACGTAGAAAGGGTACGCCTGTCATCTGTGACGCCACGATACCACGTGATCGCCTTGCTAATTAACTGTCAGCTTTCCGCGGGAATCGCTATGCTGACATACCGCATTTTTGATATGAATGTATTTTTATTTAGTTTTTAATGTTGTCAAAAGTTACATACATACTTAAGCTTCATGTTTACATGGAAAAGAGAATTAATTAACCTGCCCAATAGTCTAAATGCCGAGAGAACTGGGGCTACAGAGAGTGACAGAGAGTGAATGAACATGCCCAATATTCTTAATGCTGACTGAAATGGAGCCACAGAGAGAGAACGAACCTTCCCAATATTCTTAATGCTGACAATGTTGACTTTATGTCTTGCATTTGAGCAACGTATGAATAAAGTTTACACATATCACCAAAACGTTTGCGTCTACACAAAAATGGGCTGCATTAACAAGATGTATGCCATCTGAGAGTGCGGACTTTATTACTCGCGGGATTCTGACGTAATTCAAACGTAGCAACGTAACGTAGCACGTGCCTTTGTATCTAATTTTTCTAATTTGCAGCATAATCAGTGGAACCCTTGGAAAAAGCAACATACGTCAATAATAATATCAGTGTTTAAAAGTCTACACATCTACATACCATACAATATAAAGGTATTTATAATTTGCATTTCATTAAAATATTATCGGGGCTACGGAGTTCGTAATGACGCTGATTGCATCTCCAACGGCGTGTATTTGACTTGTATTATTTTACATTTGGCAAACATATATTATCGTCATCGTGGAACAATGTAACCCAACACAAAACGACACAAGAAATCACTTGATACGTGAACTTCACACAGACAATGATGTGCGAGTCTCGTGTTTGTTAGGCCCAGCGTTTTCAAGTATAATTTATTTCCATAACAAACACCGTGCAAAATCATCTGTCTGATTCGACTTTAGTGGCCAGGTAGACACTGGAGTTAAAATATAAGTGGGTCAACAGTCGCTCAGCATGAACAAGTTTATCCAAACATTGCCAACGTCTTTCCAAGTTCAGTGTTGACCTTCTGCTCCCCACGTCTGTCAATCGTTACCATGTTCTTCCGCTGGATGGCGCTTGCATCCAGATTCGCGGTTGTAATAGCGATGCGAAATAACTATCGTACCAGGGACAAACATGCATCAAATATTAGTAGTTTATTTTTGTTTAGTTCACCATCCCTGCCATGCGAGAGTGTAGTAATTCAAGAAAACATTATGTCACGATATTACGATCATTACAAACCGGTTTGTATTACCACTCAACTCTACTACTCTACTCTACTCTACTCTACTCTACTCTACTCTACTCTACTCTACTCTACTCTACTCTACTCTACCCTACCCTACCCTACCCACCCCACCCCACCCCACTCCACTCCACTCCAGTACTCTACTACTCTACTACTCTACTACTCTACTACTCTTCTGCTCTACTCTACCCTACCCTACCCTTCTCTACTCTACTCTACTACACTCTACTACACTCTACCCTACCCTACCCTACCCTACCCCACTCCACTCTTCTCTTCTCTACTCTACTACACTCTACTCTACAGGAGCGAGGCGTGTGTTATATATCGATGTCATCTGAAGAATTTGTAGAAATTCCACCACCGTTGCCTCGGAAAGATACTTTGTATCCGATGGGAAGATCGCCGTACCGAGGCCAGTGTCCTCATGGAGGCCAACACAACTAGTATTGACCCAATGGTAATGCAAAACCAACTCTGCCGGGCTGGCCACTGTATCAGAATGTCGGTAAAACCGTCTCCCCCGATAAGAAAGTTTTGCACAACTAACACATGGTACGAGAAAATGTGGTGGCTAGAAAACGATTTAAAGACCATGCTAAACACTATGAAGAAAGGCCAAATTTACATAACTGCCTGGGAACTTATGGCCGCGGACCGTCCACTCTGGCGCCGTACTATTTACCAGGCAACGGCCAAATTTGAGACAAACAGTTTACTTCAAGGGGCGGAGAAAGGGCACAGGAAAAGAGGGAGATGTCTCAACATGTTGACGTCTTCCTTCCATCTGGCACCTCCTGCTCACACTACAACAAGATCCGATCAATGATCGGTTCTTGAGTCATCTCAGAACACAAGACCGACCATTGGAAGACGTTATCCTTGTTTCGAGGGACCGCTGATGATTAGAAGACATTATGTTGAAATATCATTGAGAGTACCACTGATACATGCTAGTTTATCAACTAGTGATATATCCAAATGCCTTGGGAGTACCATTGAAATTTAATGTATTCTTGATTTATCCAGTGGTACTGAGACGGTATGTTTAAAATAATGTCATTGAGATACGCTGAAATTTCATTGAATGACACTGAATGATCGGTTCCAATACCACTGAAGTAAGTACCACTGAAACATACTGATGTGTCAATGCATGATATTTTCAAGTACTATTGTGGCGCTGATTTATCATTGAATGGTCCAGTACTACTGAATTGTATGTTCAAGTACTTTTGAAAGTACTACTGAGTACTATTGATTTACCGTTGAATGTCCCAATTGTATTGAATATTGGCAAACGTGCTTTCTCTGTGGCTGCACCAACAATTTCGAATCAACTCCCTATTACAATTAAATCTTCTGAGACTACAGTCAGCTCTCAAACAAAATTAAAACGTATTTTTTAAAATTGCTTTTCCGCCATGTATTTTCGGCAGTTTCAGACTTTCACCTGTTACCGTTTATTATTACGCCAAATGAGTTTATTTGTTGCGCTTCTGAGCTTGAAATCTGCTAAGCATATAGAAGAGTTAGAATTATTATTACTAACGATATACCATTGGCACATAAGGGTGTGCGTTCTCTTTGTGTGTACAGTGTACGGTGTTTGACGGTGTTCTGGCTTGTCGTCGTGCGTCCATTTCACACTCATTCGGATGCTTCGAGCGATAGTGTTCTTGGCCACGGTCATACTACGGTATGGCGGAGGGCTATGTGACGAGTGCAAGTATGGAGTAGAGTAAGTGCTTTTAGTGTATAGTTATTCGTGTGTTTACTATGATACTACTATATGATTTTAATAATTATTTATTTTAATAATGGTCCTGACGATGGCGACGTCGACGATGATAATGATAGTGTCGTAGCCGTATTAATAATAATAATAATAAACTTATATAACGCTTGATCAATTAACAACTGCTCTCGGACGCTTTACCAACATATGCACATAAAAAGATACACTAACTAAGAAAAATAGCTAAAATGTAGTTGCTAAGACATTTTAAAACGGAGATCATGCGGAACAAAACTAAAAGAAAGTATTTAGAATACAGTAATTTAAGCATGGTGACTAACCTAGAAACATAACACGTTTGATTTGTTATTAGAATTATTACTTATTATTAGTTTATTATTAGTAAATATTTTATTATTATTTATTATTATTACTGTTATTATTAGTTGTAGTAGTCGTCATTGTAATAACACATTGGCGCAGTGGCTAGAGTTTGGGACTCTCGACTAAGAGAACCCGGGTTTAAATCTTGTGCTGCCGGGTCAAACCTTGGGCATGTGTTTTCACTCTACATTGCTTCAGTTCATTCAGCTATTTGAATAAGCGCCTGGCTAAGACAAAGGTGGATATTCGTACCCAAATAATCTTCGCGCGTTAACCGAAGCGTGGCTGGATGCTTCCCAGAGAAGCCTAGATGATGCTTAATTGAAATTGAACAGGTCTTTCACGGAGTAACGTGTAACATGCTTTGAACAATCCAGAGGTTTGGATACTGCGCTATATGAAGACTTACCTTTATCATGAAGGATAAATGCAGTTTGTTTGCACAGCGGCTGTACGTGGGCACACGAGGCGTTGGGGAACCATTTGGCATTCTGGAACAAGTCGAATAAGATGTCGATGGAGGAGCGCTTAGCCGTAATTACTCTGTACGACGGCAGTGTTCGGCCGTTTTACATGACGGGTAAGGAATGCATCATCTAATTCTGATTTAGTTTTCGTCCCTAAAGTCCATACTAGTATTGCAACTAGGGTTTTTGCTTTGGTTGCGCCTACTGTTTGGAATATGCTTCCTCCTAGTGTTAAATCAATTGAAAATATTTCTGAATTCCGTCGACATTTAAAGACCTTTGCAACCTTGCCTATCCACCATAGCTCCATGGCGTATCAATCAATCTGATAACAATTTATTTATTGATTCCGAGACCGATCAACCCTTTTTATTGATGCGGCTCTGTGCTTGGTTTCTAAAGATTTAGGCGCAATAGAAGGTATTATTATTATTATATTATAATTATTATTATTACATTGTCAACATTTTGACTATAGCTGTTTATCGTATAGCGGCATTCCGTGGAACCGGCATTTTTCACACGGTTTTCAAACCGGTTTTGAAAATAATCTATTACCGTATATTAACACTGCTTGTCAGTCAGTGTCACTGCTGTCAGTGTCACTGCTGTCAGTGTCACTGCTGTCAGTGTCACTGCTGTCAGTGTCACTGCTGTCAGTGTCACTGCTGTCAGTGTCACTGTTGTCAGTGTCACTGTTGTCAGTGTCACTGCTGTCAGTGTCACTGCTGTCAGTGTCACTGCTGTCAGTGTCACTGCTGTCAGTGTCACTGCTGTCAGTGTCTCTACCAGTTGTGCTTAGACACCAATTGCGCTCATTACCTGACACAGGGCTGCCTGTGCGGATTTACCGAAATGATCGAGGAGAATGGCTTCACATTAAGACACTACGGAAACTATTCCTGTTATTAGGAAATATACATATCAGTCAACAAAACTTATAATACACAACATAGGTAGTTGGTTGGTCTGGTTGGGACACATCATGAGACAATAATTCGTTTAATCTCGCTTGACTGCGTAACGTCGCCGAAAATATAGTCTGGGCATCTTTGAATATGATCCGTGTAAAGTGCTGCCACCTCACGCAGCCTGCCATAATCTCTGCTTCATATACAACTGCAAATTTGTATTTCTATTTATAGGGTCATAAGTTTAACTTTAATAGTTTTTTTAATAATATAATATTATATGATAAAATGGTATCCTTATGTAGTTTATTATTTCAAATTCGGTGTTAGGTAAGTGCATCGGCAGATGTCAAAAATGGAATCTTGTCATACCTTTTGCTATAATCTTGATAAATGCTTTTATTGATATAAATAGTACTTGGAACATAGAAACCCATGTTGCCATTTTTATTTAGTCCGAAAGTGATTTAGCGGCCATTTTATAAATGGCCGCCAAATTGTATTTCGCCGTACGTTAATAACTGTTTTATGTAGAGAAATAATTGTGGTGTGTGAGTATATGTCTTATGGGGCATGATTGGCACCATTATACCACTTTTGGAATTTTCTTACTTTCATGTCTGCCATTTTAAAAGTGGCGGTCGTCAATACAAATTTTATAATATCTCAAAAACAATGTCACATTGAGCAGTATTGTTGATGTTATTGGATAAATTGTGGATAGCAATATAACACAATTTACACTTGAATTTCAGCTGACTTTCAGATATCCGCCATTTTTAAGATGGCGTCCGGCTAAGCCATTTATCTATAATTGAGAACTACGTAATCTAGAGCCGCAACATTTATGCCAAAATGTAGGTTTTTAGATATGATTATTTTAAATTGTATTACGTTTCACCTTTACTGAATTTCAAAAAGTCGCCATTTTGTAATATCCACCATTTTGAAAGATGATTTCCGACAAACTCGATTATTTTCACAACTGAAGTTGATGTCAAAACATTTTTTTAAAGTGTTGAAAGGTTGTATTACGTTTGAATTTCAAAGACATTATAATGTCTGCCATTGGTACAAATGGCACCCACCAAACACTATTATTTCTAAATCTTAAGAGAGCCTATTATAGTCCGTGTCGTAAGATCTATCTATCATCGAAATGTGAAGCTGATGTGAAAATATAAGTATTTTCAGGCAATGTTTTTAAAGATGTTATCTAGATATTCTGTATAACGGACAGCCAATCGAAATATTAAAACAAACAAACCATACCGCGAACTTCCGAGCAGTTCATCCACCGCCTGCACATGTGCTCGCCTTATATGTTCCAACCATGCACCATGGAAACGTGGGAGTTTGTTTAATCCTTGTTCATGGTTCAGTAGTTTGAAAGGTGCCACCAGACGTTCTTTCAGCCATCCAGGGCATAATGGTGTGCACAAGAACTCTTCACAGTCCTTGACCACTTCAGCGGACCGTTCTGCTCCTTCTGCAAACCCATCCAGTGCAGCAAGTACAGTTCGGCTTGAAACCTTGGTGGAAGACATGCTGTGAAACTGGTACGCAGTTGTGACACCCAGCGAAGAGACAAGGACATTAGTGTGTTGGGAGCATAGGTTAATCTATATCTGCAACTTCCACAGTATATTGAGTCATGCGACTGTCTGCTTCTTTGCGTATGCTCACACCTATAGACACAGGGCAGTCGGAGTTTGTCTTGACACCATTGCGTGTCACGGTCACTAACTAAGTTCTCAGTAGTTTTCATTTCGATGACATTTTGAGCCAGGTATAGATGTCTGATGCACGTTAAGTCGTCTACTATGTTAGATCGTATTCCCTTCCCATTTGTCTATGTATCGTGTTGGTTCCTTCAGTGAGGATGCTTTCGTATTATTGTCAAAGATAACCTTGACTTGGGCATGACCTCGAGCTTTTGATTGGATTGGCTTAATATATGGTTTGCCATCGTTTTCATTGTTACGTTCTTGATTGCCATCAATACCCTGCAAGGCTATCATTTCATCGACTATGAGACATCATCTCTCTTGGACGGGATTGTGTTGTAGCTTATTGGGTTGTGCCACTTGTGGCCTGCACAGTATTCTCTAGCAAGTGTTCTTTTATTATTTGTTAGATGGCTCGATTCATATG
Organism: Ridgeia piscesae; assembly: GCA_025642075.2. Taxonomy (NCBI): domain Eukaryota; kingdom Metazoa; phylum Annelida; class Polychaeta; order Sabellida; family Siboglinidae; genus Ridgeia; species Ridgeia piscesae. The sequence goes on from JAODUO010000571.1 coordinate 169,599, forward strand.
GTTCCATCAACATCCAGTTTCTGTATGCAAACTCGTGAGTGCCAATTACTGCTTTCAAGTCAAATGTTCTCTTGAAGACCGTCTTATCACTAGCATCCTGGGAAAAAGTAGTCACGTTGCCTTCAGTATCGCAGTTTCCGAGCCATCTTTCTGTTCGATCTATTTTGTAGATACACTCCACGACAGTAATATTCCCTTTGTCCTTTGTCATCTTAGTGCTTATCAATGATTGTCAAGTGAAAAGGTTTGATAAAGGTTTGCAGAAGACAGATGACAGTTTGCAGAAGACAGAGTTCATGCATAACAGCCAACATGCGCTTCACAATGCTGTACAATTGCAGTGGATGTTGGATGGGGGTGGGGGTGGATGAACATATTGGGAGTTTTCAATATGCTTTGGCATAATTGTGAAATCAATGAATCAATGTTTGAATTGGCCGGCTCAGTCCGTTTTACAGAATATCTAAGAGTCGTCTTTAAAATCGTTGCCTCCAAACACCTGTATTTTCACATCGCTTCAAAGTTCGACGATACGTAGATCACAAGACATAGGGATAACAGTCTCTCTTAAGATACATAAATAATAATGTTTATTGGACCATCTTTTAGAATGGCAGATAACTCAAAAGTAGTACAGCACATAATTGCTTTAAAAAAATTGTATTTTTACATTAATGTTTGATCTCTAAGCCTCGTAGTGGAAATGGCATATATTATAAAATGGCGCATATTTGAAAGTCATTACAGGTCAAAAGTAATACAATTTAAATAAACTTATCTGAAAACCTTACATCTTGGCATCGACTGTGTGGCTCTAGCTTACGTAGTTTTTAAGGTATGTATAAATGGCTTAGCCGTACGACATCTTTCAAAATGGCGGATATGTTAATGTTAGCGAAGGTCAAGTGTAACTTGGTGTATATCGCTATCCACAAAGCTATCAATACCATCAACATAGCTGCTCAAAGTGATGTAGTTTTTGAGATATTGTGACACTTGTATTGATAACCGCCATCTTTAAAAAACGTCGGACAATTCCAGAAATGGTATACTTGAAATCCTTGCCCCATACGACATAGACTCACATACCACAATTATTTCTCTAGATGAAACAGTTATTAACGTACGGCGAAAATACATTTGGCAGCCGTTCTTAAAAGACTGCTAAATCACCAACTACAAAAAATGCAACAAGGGTTTTTTAAGTTCTAAATACAGTTTAGGCGACATAAAAACCATTTGCCAAGATTATACCCACAATATGACAAGATTGATTTTTTTACATTTACTGGCGGATAGGGTGTGTGTCCACCAATGTTTATATTGTAGCAAAACTGTACATGGGACCACTAAGAAAAAGGACAACACGATTTATTTCTGACCAGTGATGCATTTTAGATGGAATTAACACAGTTGCTAAGATTATAGCAAACTATAATTTCCTTTACACTTGCCGACGCACTATGACGTCGGCAGACGGAGTTGACGGGCTAAAAATTGCTGCCACTTCACGGAGTCTGGTTAATCGAGGGTAATTGGTGATTGCACATCGGACAGCACTCACCATGCGTATAGATCTAAGAAATTGAATAACTGTCAGGGGTTCACACCGAGTCACCTCGTTCTGGCGCCTATATCTGAGTTAACATGTCAGCCGCACTACTGAGTGTGTGAGGCTTCACTCCAATCAGGACGTTCAAAAGGATGTGTTCTAAATGCAGTACATAGATCCGCTGTTTGCAATTAATTTTTAAGTCTACATTTCATCCTTTATCTCGATTGTAATCAGTTAAATTTCGGCTTCAGGTAAACCGACTATTGTTCGTGTAGAGATGCTCGTCGTGCGATTGGGCCCAGTTGATCAAGGAAAAATGGTAAGTGAAATGTTATCAATCAATCGATCGATCCTTCACTTGACCATTGTTGACCTATATTAGCAAGGTGAATTATTAAGGTCGCTATATTCGGCATTTGTGGTTTGGAGAAGATTCATTCGAGTAGTTGACGTTATAAGTGAATGCAACACTACATGAAGCAGCCATTTAAATATGTATTTTTATATTATATTAAACTCAACACAATCCACTGATTAAGAGTTAAGATTAAGAAAAAAGAACGTCACATTTACTCATTGAACAACTGATTACATTATTATAATTTAATTACGTAAGGGGATAATTTTATCCGTGTTCATGATATTCGCTATTCGGTTGGTTTACTTGCGTGCACATATAGTAAATTACAACACACCTGATATTTACGTTTATTTTCTATTCAATGCCATCGTCGTCATCATCACGTAGAATACATTTGTCGATTGCTAAGCAATATTTCAAAAACAATCTGCATACAGTTCAGCACCAATAGAACACATATGTCAAAATCGCAGGCATTTGTGAGAAGACTGGGTGAAACCAAACATCCGTGCAGAGCCAAACCAAAGAGAAATGATACTTCAGAATTTAAAATCGTGTAAGACGGACGATAATCCTGATCTAGAGGTGGCCTGGTGTCTCCTGAGACTACAACCTCGAGGTGTACCGAACGTACCAAATGGTGCTAATGTTACTCCCGATCAGATAATCACATTTTGCCATGTATTACACCACAGCCTCCCACGGGACAGACCTAGCTACACAACAGTTACATACTCGCCAATCATTGATGCAAAACCAGCCGCATGGCCACCCTGTACACAACGATGCGAAACTCAAATGAACACGTCAGCAACACGCGGCCAGCACCACGCTATTCAAACAATCCATCAACAACTGTATGCTTTGCTCAGCAAGTGAAGTGGGCTTATCCGGAGAAACTTCCAAAGGTCGGGGTATGACCAGTCACCAACATTGCTATTATGGGATAAGTAACTCAAGACCTTATTGGTCCTTCTTATGAAAGTTCGGAAAGTGCTGGAAAGTGACAAGGGCCTTCATCTACATAAGCAACAACTCACTGTTCCATATTTCTTTGCTACTAGCAGGAAAACAATGCCTAGTGGACTCCATTCTACACCATTGACACGTTGACCCTCACACAAAAAGTTCCAAGCCCCTTTGAAACTGGATAATTTGTAGTGCATCCAATTCCTGCGTGCTTCTAGAATAACACGGTACAAAGGAAACAGTCGCCAGAGATGCGAATGGAGGGAGTGGTATTGTCGGACTGACTAGGAAGACGCCAACACTCATCAGGTGGTCGTTGGGCTCATCATTGGTGACAACACGTACCAAGTGATTTGTCCAAAAGAACTGAACATCACAAAGAAGTATTTACATTATCAATCACTGAATAGGGATGAAGAGCATGTGCGAACTTTGACCAAGCATGCTGTTAATAATATGGTCATTTTCTAATAAAATGAAATAACCATTTTCTAATAAAATGAAATAGCTACATAGCCATTCAAATATCGTTTGTTTTGTTTACCTTGGATTAATGGCTACTGCACCACTTTGCAACTCTACATCCGGCTTCATCGTGACGGGGAGATACATGGCTTACCAAATATATAACATTTAGGTGTGTGCATGTGGCATTTAAACTACTAAAATAACGCACATTTGACGATTTACCTGCTCGACTACTAGTAATCCGAGTAAGCTAATAGAAGTAGCGTTGCTATGCGACATAACTGGGGCACACGTCTTTCGTACAAACTGGGTCACACGTCTTTCGTACAATTTGTCGTCTGCAAGAACATGACTGTTTCTGTGCAGGAATACGAAATGGATGTTATCCTACGTCAGCAGTGGATTGACCCGCGTTTGTTAAATCCAAACAGGAAGGGAAAGGGTATATACACGATTCTCTACCGCTATATGACAAAGGTGTGGGTGCCCGACATTATCTTCATAAACGAAATTCGATCGCACATCCACACAACCACATCACAACTGTCGAACATAGGTATACACGTCCTTCCGAATGGTAGAATCACCCATTCTCAGCGGTAAGGCCACGTCGTTATAACGTTTCCTCTTGTCTTTGTGCAACATGCTTACCCATACGACGACCCAACATCACAACACAAGTTTTATTGTAACTGCAATGACAATATTTAAAGCTGATCGTATGTTAAATATTAATTGTTTAATAGCTACTGTTATTTTTATAAACATGTATTACAATTAATTTTGTTGTACTTTTTTATTTTGTAATGTCCATGTACTTATCACATCAATTGTGTGTACTTGAAGTGTTTCCCAATATAAAAACCCACATTGCTTCCAAAAGTCAACTATCATCCCTGTTCCCAACAAATCTACAGCCTCTTGTTTAAACGATTATAAGCGTATTGCCTTGACCTCTGTAGTCAGGAAGACATTAGAGCGCTTGGCCATCCGGTTTCTGAAATCAATTATCGATCCACTGCTTGACCGATTTCAGTTTGCATATCGTTAAAAATAAATCTGTTGACGACGCTGTCTCTCTAGGATTGTTTTATGTTCTCCAACATCTAGCCAGTCCAAGTATCACCTCAAAACTGTTTGAGAAGATACAGAATGTCGGTGTCCCACAATCCATGTGTCTGTGAATCCTCGAATTTTTATTGAATAGACCCCAGGTTGTGAAAATAGGTGGCAACTTATATTCATCACTCACTTTGTCTCTTGGTACGCCTCAGGGTTGTGTTCTGTCACCAAAGCTATACTCTCCTTTTACATATGAGTGTGTATCTTTTCATAAAAGTTCTGACATTTGCCGATGATAGTACGGTGCTACGGCTAATTATCAACTCTGATGAATCTGAGTATCGTGATTAGGTGAACAAACGATCAGTTGGTGAAGGGAAAATAATATGGAGCTCAATGTAAACAAAATATATAATTGTTGATCTTAGGAGAAAGAAATCTTCTCACCTCGCTCCTCTTTTGAACGATGGCAGGACTGTTGAAACCATCCAATATTTCAAGTTTCTTGTTTTACAATTTCTAATAATCTTAAATGGGAGCTAAATATTGATAGTATTGTCAAAAAGGCGCAGCAGCGGCTGTACTTTCTGAGAAGGTTGAGATCGTTTGGTTTAACGACACAGATCTTGCTCACCTTTTATAGAGCTGCAATCGAGAGTGTTCTGACATGTTCAATCACAGCACGGTTTGGATCTATCGCAGTGAAGGAAAAGCTCAGATTGAAAAGAGTTGTCGAAATTGCTTCCAGAATAAGCGACAGAGACCTCCTCAGTCTTGAATCATTGTGTCAGCAGTGCCTGTTAGGAAGAGCCATTCATCCTCATCTCTCGTGATTTATCCCATCCTGCTATTTGATCCACTTCCATCTAGTCGCCGGTTCAGATCCATCAAAACCGGGAGGAACAGATTTAGTAGCAGCTTATCCACCCTAGCCGTACAAAACCTGTCAAAACAGAAGTTACTTTTCTCCCATCTGTGGTGCACGCATATTCAACTTTCAATGTGTTTTAGTGTGTTTACCTTTGCATAATTTATTATATATAATTTTATTCCACATTTTACATTTTATTTATATATTTATGCTAGATCATATCAACTATTATTTATCGTTGTTATAATGAAAAACTTTCTATTCGGACCTATTGTATGGGATTGCTCTTATTTATTTATCTACGTATTTATTTATTTATTTAATTTAAAGTAGTAGTATATTTTATCATAATCGTTTGATGCATGTCAGTGTATTGTCATGTTAATATATTTGTATGACGATCCAACATTACAGCACATTCCAATGTTTTATTGTAACTGCAGTGAAAACACATGGCGATAAAGCTGATCTTATCTTATTAATATAAGAAATGCTATTTTTGTTATTTCATGATATACATATTATAATAATTTAAATTTTGTGGGCAATCTTATACTTAACTGGCGTAAATTATTACGGCCTTTTAAAACCGTTTTTTCTCACCTTATATCGATGTGTATGTCTTCGCAATGTGATTTTACATCATTTCCGGTACAAAGAACTCATATTTAAATTTGGTACATTTAAATCAGACGTGTTGCGTATTGCGTGTGCATTGCATACAGTAATTAAAAAAATGTACTTAAACAAAAATCATCATTACAAAGAATAAAGGACGTCGCCTTAGGGCCGTGGACATGTCCGCAATCGAAATAAATCGCCTTCGCGCTTCTGATGCCTCTGGGAGGCACCTACAGCTCGCGCCGTATTTGCAGCGGTGATATCGCTTTGTTTAGTTCGACTCGGCGTGTATAAATTGTTCTAAAATACCAAATAAAAATAACATAATCTGACTTCTTTGTACCGGAAGTGATGTAGAATTACATTGCGAACACATAAATATCGATATAAGATGAAGAAAAACGGTTTCAAAAGGCCGACATAGTTTAGGCCAGTTAAGTATAAGATTATCATTGTCTACACAGTTCTTAATAAGTTGTTATTATAAGTATTAAGTGCATATATGTGTTGCGCCTGAGAGCAATCCTATTGAAAACAAGTTTTGTTTAATAATAATTTAAACGTTGGAAGTTAGAATGCCATTACCCTGGTAACTAAGAAGTTAGTAATTAGTTATCTACAATAGTAGAGTTGATTGTATGCTTGTTTACTTGAGCTATACAGCCATATGTTCTTTATTTGCAGGTTGGCTTTATCCCTGCTCTGCGTTATGGACCTGCATAAATTTCCATTAGACACTCAAAAATGTAACGTGCAACTTGAAAGCTGTGAGTATTCATATTGAACGACATAAATGTTGTTATATCCAGGTTTATTCTAATTGTGAACTGTTGTGAATTACTTAAGATTTAATAAATCTATTGTCCGTTTGAAACATTGCATTAGAAAGGAGCATTTCCTGGATACATTTTGAAATGTCATAAATGTTACCGATAGTACATGTATATAATTCGTAATAGTTGGCAATAGACGTACACAAATTTGGAAATTCAAAATGATTTATGCGCTAAATATCTACTAGTGCCGAACATCTGTCAGCTCTACAAATATGTAAAACACATTCACCAGGCAATACTTACACGCCTTCTGCAAGAAACGGGACTACAGTGGCAGAGGGGATGAAATACCTTTTCTTGTTAATTACGCCTTCAACCGTCCGTCACGGAAATGTGCGTTCAGGGAATGGGCTGGCGCGTGTAATGTGTCGGTAATTTAATGATATGACATAAACATCGTCTAACTCAGAGCTAGCAAACGTCGTTATTTCATTGTGTGCGTGTATAGTAAAATCGGTTAAGATGTTGGTGAAGACGCTAGCATACTGTTTCAGACAGCTCATACATTACTGAACTCAAATTCATGTGGACTGATAAAGGAATCATCACAGAGGGCACGTCGCCGTACACAATACCCGAGTTCCACTTGGAATCTGTGTGGTGGGGCAACTGTACGAAGGTGTACTCGACAGGTAGGCACAGGCATCTGCTCAAAAGACGGGCGTATTTACACTCCCCCCCCACCCACCCGCATGCATGCATGGATGCACACACACGCATGCACGCCCGCACGCACCACACATGCATATAATTATATAATATATATAATATATATATAATACATATATATATACATATATATATATATATATATATATATATATATATAATATATATACATACACACATAAGAAGAACACAACATACACACACATATATTAAATATATATATGTAATATATATAATTATATAAAAACACTTAGACACATACGTATACGAATACACACATACAAACACACACACACACACACACACACACACACACACACACACACACACACACACACACACACACACACACACACACACACACACACACACACACTCTCTCTCCACACACACACACACCACACACACACACACACACACACACACACACACACACACACACACACACACACACCACGCACACACGCACGCACGCACGCACACACACACACACGTTTTCAAGTTTAAGAGCTGGATATACTTAACCTAGATGCGAGCAACAATAACAAGTAAACCATCTGAAGGTAAACATTTGTGCTAATCTACAACATGTCTGGCAGATTGTCCGACACAGTCACATGTACGTCAACCATTTTGTAGAATAGGCGGATCTTGTTGCTAGGGAAATATGTCACGTCATGGCTACGTAAATCTGGCTGATAGTGTGCAATGTACATTGATATATGAACAATGCAGGTGTATTTCCATGCATCGAAGGCGGCTTTCACTTCACACGTCATATCAACTACTACCTGGTGCAGTTCTACCTGCCCACGACACTCATCGTCATGCTGTCCTGGGTGTCATTCTGGATCGGCGAGGAGCACATTCCAGCCCGAGTGTCCCTCGGTATCCTCACCGTACTGACGATGTCCTCGCAGTCAGAGATTATCTCCAGTCGACTACCGCGGGCCACTTACGTCAAGGTCCGCACGACCCACGTACCCCTGTCTCTGTCTCTGTCTCTGTCTCTGTCTCTGTCTCTGTCTCTGTCTCTGTCTCTGTCTCTGTCTCTGTCTCTGTCTCTGTCTATGTCTATGTCTCTGTGTCTGTCTCTGTGTCTGTCTCTCTGTCTCTCTGTCTCTCTGTCTCTCTGTCTCTCTGTCTCTCTGTCTCTCTGTCTCTCTGCCTCTCTGTCTCTCTGCCTCTCTGCCTCTCTGCCTCTCTGCCTCTCTGCCTCTCTGCCTCTCTGTCTCTCTGTCTCCCTGTCTCCTGTCTCCCTGTCTCCCTGTCTCCCTGTCTCCCTGTCTCCCTGTCTCCCTGTCTCTCTGTCTCTCTGTCTCTCTGTCTCTCTCTGTCTCTATGTCTCTCTGTCTCTCTGTCTCTCTGTCTCTCTGTCTCTCTGTCCCTCTGTCTCCCTGTCTCCCTGTCTCTCTGTCTCTCTCTCTCCCCTCTCTCTCTCTCTGTCCCCTCTCTCTCGCTAGCTCGCTCGCTCGCTCGCACGCTCACTTTCGCTCCCTCACTCCCTTCTCTCCTAACTCTCCCTTCTGTCCTCTCTCTTCATTGTCTCTCTTACGCACTTACTCACCCCCTCATTCACTCGCTCAAACACCCAAGCATTCTTACTGATTGGCTGTCAAATTGACGTGTGTTTTGTGTTGACGTTAACTCAGGCAGGTGTCGTATGGCTGCCAACGTGACGTATGTTTGGTTGTGTTGATGTTAATGCAGGCAGCTAACGTCTAGCTGTCAACGTGTCGTGTGTTTGTGTTGACTTTAATGCAGGCAGCTGACGCCTGGTTGTCAACTTGACGTGTGTTTATGTTGACGGTAATGCAAGCAGCTAACGTCTGGCTGTCAACTTGACGTGTGTTTGTGATGACGTTAATGCAGGCAGCTGACGTCTGGCTGTCAACGTGACGTGTGTTTGTGTTGACATAAATACATGCAGTTGACGTCTGGCTGTCAACTTAACGTGTGTTTGTGTTGACATTAATTACAGGCTGCTTATGTCCTGTTGTCAACTTGTCGTGTGCTTGGGATGACAGTAATGCTTGCAGCTGACGCGTGGCTGTCAACGTGACGTGTGTTTGTGTTGACATTAATGCAGGCAGCTGACGTATGGCTGTCAACGTGATGTGTGTTTGTGTTGACATTAATGCAGGCAGCTGACACCTGGTTGTCAACTTGACGTGTGTTTGTGTTGACATTAATGTCAGGCTGCTTATGTCCTGTTGTCAACTTGTCGTGTGCTTGGGATGACAGTAGTGCTTACAGCTGACGCATGGCTGTCAACGTGACGTGTGTTTGTGTTGACATTAATGCAGGCAGCTGACGTCTGGCTGTCAACTTGACGTGTGTTTGTGTTGACGTTAATGCAGGCAGCTGACGCCTGGCTGTCAACATGACGTGTGTTTATGTTGACATTAATTTCAGGCTGCTTATGTCCTGTTGTCAACTTGTCGTATGCTTGGGATGACAGTAGTGCTTACAGCTGACGTCTGGCTGTCAACTTGACGTGTGTTTGTGTTGACATTAATGCAGGCCTCTGACGTCTGGCTGTCAACGTGTCTTTTCTTCGCCTTCTCCGCTCTCGTCGAGTTCTGTCTCATGAGCGTTCTCCAGCGTGAATTCCAACTGGTCGCACTGGCCGAAGAGATCAAGCGGTGGGAACTAGCCACGAAACACCAGGTAGTTATCTACCCATCTATTGGGTCAACATCGTTACGGCGACACATACACAGCCATGTACATATCCTCGTCAGTATATTTGTCTGTATTTAATCTTATATATTTATATATTTTATTACTTATTATTATGATGTGTTTATCAAAGATCTTTCTATTAAATCGTTTATACCTACTGTTTATATGGGCGTTATTATATATATATATATATATATATATATATATATATAATATATATATATATATATATATATATATATATATATATATATATATATATATAATAGTGATTTAGTAGTTACCACAAGCGATTATATATATATATATATATATATATATATATATAACACGCGCGCCGCGTGAGTGCGTGCGTGCGAGTGTGTGTGTGTGTGTGCGTTCGTGCGTGTGTATGCTGGGAATGCTTGGTGCATGCGTGCATGTCAGTATAGTAGGGTACATGCAGGCATGTGTATTTGCGTGGGTGGATGTATCATCAGAGCGCAATTTGCTAGGCAGTTTACATACAACTGGCAACTGCTTTCCTCTCGCTCGTCTCTATGTCGCGATACCATCACCGCATTATTGCGGTAGTTACGGCCCTGTCGCCATAGTAAATACATCCCAATAGTCACGCATGTTTCTGTGTATAACGTCAATACACTAGCTGTGTCCTTCTTACGCGTCATGTGGCCTGCAGGAACAGATTACGGCACAATCTTCGAAAAAAGTGACGTTCAAAGAAGACAGCGAAATCGTCAGCGCCACCGGTGCTCCACCATCGAAGGTAGCACCGTTGAAACCGAAACTGAAACCAGCCACGGGATTCAGAAGGCCGTCGCTGTTTGTTCGCGGTGGCATGCGGAGATCTCGACCGTTGCACACAGGGCCACGTCGACCCTCGGTGCTCACGCATCACCCGACTAAGTGTGCCACTCGGTGTTTTTACTTGACTCGCAACCAACGAGACCCACTTATTGACAACATGTCCAAGATCATTTTCCCATCCTCTTTCGTTATATTCAACGTTGCGTACTGGTGTTATTATCTCTTGTAAAATAATAACATCAGTTATTATCTCTACATGAGATAACAGCTGATGTTATTATCTCATGTAGAGCTCCGCTGACGGCGTACCGATGTTGCTCTGAGCGCAGAGCGCCACCTTACTACTTCCGGTATGATGAGACTGACTACCCGTGAATCGTCTTTGTGTTGTACTTTCGTAAATAAATGCAATGTTTTCGACGATAGTTCATCGAATTATTTCGAGATGGCCTGACAAATAGTCAGTATGAAACAACGTTCGTCGTATGTCGTTACCAACTATGCGTGCACCAACTATGCGAGAATAACCAACAGCGGGAGGTTTGGTCAATCTGCCATGCTTAAAGATGGCGGTCATCAATAAAAATGTCACAATATATGAAACAATACATCACACAGTAAAGTACTAATTATTATTTTATATAGATTTTATGCATAGCGATGCAATAATTAAGTTGCCATTTTGTGACCCTGGAAATTATTGGTCATAACGTTTTTGCTGAATCATATAGATTATGTGACTCTCAACTCAAATCCGTGGAATAGCAAAGTGCCGTCAATGGGAAACCCACGGGAAACAACCATATCCATGATGGTTGCCGTGATCCTGGTAAATTACAAAATGTGTTCATATTGTTTTATTTATTTGTGAATAGGCACATTATTATGAAGATTATTACGTACTATCTGCACTTCTTAAGATGACACATACCTAATTCTGAGAGCATATTGTGGAATTATATTTTATATATCGTTATAGAGATCACTCCTACTAAAAGACCTTCAATGACTTTCACACATACTTACTTAATGCAAGAATTTCCCTCAGAGATAATTCTGAATGTCAATATAAGTAATGATATTTGCACTATACATTATGTGTAACATGTGTAACTACGTGTTTCAAATAATTTATATTATAACTGAATACTCTCTTCTCATAGACAAATGTGTTGTGTCAGATGTTATAAGATAATCCACTTATATTATTGAATAAATTAAGATATAATTTCATAGAAGTTTCCATTTTATGGTCAACCAGAGCAAAGTACCAGAGTTGCTTTTTCATTTTTTTAAAGGTGGTTGTAGTCTCAAAAGATGTAATTGTAATAGCTAATTGGATCCAAATCGTTGGTGCAGCTACGGAAAAAGCAGGTTTGTCAATACTCAATACAATTACACCATTCAATGGTAAATCAATAGTACTCGGTAGTACGTTCATTGGTACTTGAAAATACAATTCAGTAGTACTGGACCATTCAATGATAAATTAGCGCTTCAACAGTACTTGAACGTATCATGAACTGATAAATTTGTATGTTTCAGTGGTATTTGAATCGATCATTCAGTGTCATTCAATGACATATCAACGTATCTCAATGGTATTTAAACATACCGTCTCAGTACCAGAGAAGTCAAGGATTCATTAAATTGCAAAGGTACTCCCGAAGTATTTGGATATATCACCCGCTGATAAACCAGCAAGTATCAGTGGTACTCTCAATGATATTTCAACATAATGTCTTCTAATCATCAGCGGTCCCTCGAAACAAGGATAACGTCTTCCAGTGGTCGGTCTTGTGTTCTGAGATGACTCAAGAACCGATCATTGATCGGATCTTGTTGTAGTGTGAGCAGGAGGTGCCAGATGGAAGGAAGACGTCAACATGTTGATAATCTCCTTCTTTCTCCTGTGCCCTTTCTCCGCCCCTTGAAGTAAACTGTTTGTCTCAAATTTGGCCGTTGCCTGGTAAATAGTACGGCGCCAGAGTGGACGGTCCGCGGCCATAAGTTCCCAGGCAGTTATGTAAATTTGGCCTTTCTTCATAGTGTTTAGCATGGTCTTTAAATCGTTTTCTAGCCACCACATTTTCTCGTACCATGTGTTAGTTGTGCAAAACGTTCTTATCGGGGGAGACGGTTTTACCGACATTCTGATACAGTGGCCAGCCCGGCAGAGTTGGTTCTGCATTACCATTGGGTCAATACTAGTTGTGTTGTCCTCCATGAGATGTGTTCTGAGATGACTCAAGAACCGATCATTGATCGGATCATGTTGTAGTGTGAGCAGGAGGTGCCAGATGGAAGGGAGACATGAAGACATACAGACAATCCATGCAAGGACACACACATTACAAACACTTAACTTCATAATGACATGTTATATTGTATACCAGTAGTATGCCGATGTATGAAGGAGGATTTGAAAATTTAACGTAACACGCAAAATCTGGGACCAAAATACCGCTGGGCGGCATAGTTCAGTTCGAACCTAACACAAAAACTTTCATAGATTTTACACTCTTGTTTATGCTTTCAGTAAATAAAATTACAAACCGAATCATTCTAAATCAATTGATGATGTACTTGTTGCGTTTTTTAAAAGTAATGTTTGACTCGCGATATGCAGGTGTTGCAGTACCTCAGGTATTGCAATACCTCAGGGAGTTTGACGCTCCTCCCATGCATAGGGAGCAAACCCTAACGAGAAAACCATGTCACTGTGGCAGCATCAAGGGCGGTTGATGTATGGAACTTCCAATATTTCTCGACCAGCTCCTGCACGGAAACATAGTTTGCGCCTATCTTGACATGTTCTTGCGGGTGTGAGACCTCTATATGCTCCCCGAGAGAAAGCCGCAAGTAACTTGCAAATGGCAGCGGCACTTCAACACTTTTTGCTGGCAGCTTACATGAAATATACAACTGCAAAGAAACACCATACCGGTTCGGCCGTCGCCCGGGTTACCAAGGACGGCGCTGCTCGACCTCATATTTTAACAAGAAAGCTGACCAACCTCAATACACCAGAACTAAGTACCACAGCCTTAGGGAGAGGTTTGAGCAGGAGATGGACAGTGCTCTCGCCCAATGGGAGGAGAAGGAAAGCTCAAAACCAGACGAGGAATGGGCAGCTGTGCAGCAGGTCGTATACAACACAGCGAAGACATATATTGGCAAGCCTGACAGAAACCACCAGGACTGGTTCGATCCCAACGACCAGGAGCTACAGACTCTTATGATCAGAAGAGACCAACCCCAGCAGAGAGTATTGCAAACCAGGAGCACTATATCCGCCACTGCAGCATACAAAGATGCCTGCTGTCAGCTACAAAAAACGCACCCGTGCACTGAAGTCAGACTGGTGGGAAAGGAAGGCAGTGGAGCTGCAGAGACCTGCTGACAGAAACGACATGAAAGGCTTCTGCAATGGACTGAAGGAAGTGTGGGGACCCAAGAAGAAGGGACCTGTTCACCTGATATCAACAGATGCAATGGAGACCTTCTCTGATAGCAAGAGAGAGATGTTGCAAGATGGAGTGAACACTTCCAGAAGCTACTTAGCGTCCCTGGCGATATAGATCACGAAGCTCTGGACAACATCCCGCAGCGCATTACCAATACAAGTCTCAGTGAGATTGCAATTATGGCTGAGATGGCTAGAGCAATCGCTGGCCTGAAAGATGGCATAGCACCTGGGGAGATGGAATTCCTGCTGAAGTATGGCAACACGGAGGAGACAATCTGTTCAGCAGATTTCACCAACTAATCACCAATGCCTGGGAGGTGGGTTCTGTACCATAAGCATGGAAGGATGCCAGCATTGTAACCATCTACAAGAAAGGTGATCGAACAGACTGTGGGAACTATAGAGGAATCTCTCGTCTTTCGATAGCAGACAAGATCTTCGCCAGGATCCTCCTCTACAGACTATCTACCCACATAACACCAGAGGTAGTACCGGAGACACAACGTGGCTTCAGAGGTAACCGGAGCACCGTCAATATGATATTTTTTCTCCGACAGCTACAAGAAAAGTGCGTTGAGCAGGACCAACATGGTATTTGTCGACTTCAGTAAGGCGGGAGGATCGGGCTATGGCCGCTATTGAAGAAATATGGATTCCCAGAGAAGTTCACAACTATGATCGAGGCTCTACATACCGGAATGATGGCGAATATTGGAGGGGAAGTCTCGGAATCGTTCGGTGTTACAAATGGGGTCAAGCAAGGATGTGTACCCCACGCTCTTCTCCATGTTCCTATCAGCAATGCTCGACGAGGCTTTCCGAGACATGGGTGATGGCGTCTACATACAGTCAAGACAGAGCGCTGATCTATTCAACGTCGCACATTTCAGAGCGAAGAGAGCTGCTTTTCGCAGATGACAGTGCACTGGCTGTACACTCTACTGAAGAGATGCAGAAAATAGTTGACACTTTCTCCGATGCGTCAAAGAAGTTCGGCCTGAAGATTAACATCAAGAAGACCGAGGTGCTGTACCAACCCAACTCTACAAGAACCCGAGAGGACGATATCATGAATGATGGAAACAAACTCTGTTCTGGAATTCACCTACCTCGGAAGCACTATGCCAAATAATGGATCCATTGACGATGAAATACAGAGAAAGATGGCCAAAGCTAGTGCATAGTTTGGCCGACTACGCCAGAGACTCTGGAACAACCACCACATGTCCATCCGGGTTAAAGGCAAGATATACCGTGCAATCGTGCTGTCCACCCTCCTACGCCTTGCCGAGGCTTGGACAGTGTACAGACGACAGGTGAAAAGGCTGCATGCCTTCATGACGCGACATCTGCATTCGATCATGAGGATAACCTGGATGGACAAAGTGACATACTCGAACTGAGAGGGCTGCGATCTATGGAAGATCTTCTGATCAGAAAGAATCTCCGGTGGACTTGACACCTCATGAGGATGTCACCAGACAGGATACAAAAGCAGAAAGAGAAGGCGCCCTCGTCTCCGGTTCAAGAATACCATCAAGAGAAACCTGAAGCTGAGAGACATAAAGACCGACTCATTGACATCACTCACACAGAGAGATAAATAAATATATATATATATATTATATATATATATATATATATATATATATATATATATATACATATATATATATATATCCTTGTAACATACCAACAATGACTTTCACACATAATTTTGAAATGCAAGAATTTCCCTCAGACAGAATTTCCCTCAGAGAAGGCAGTGGCCATTTTGTATTGTGCAATTTAACGAGCAACGTTACATTTCAAATAATAGTTATGCCCCTGATTACCGCTAAAGAAAGAAAGGCCTTCTTTTCTTCTTTCGACGTTTTTGGGGAATTCAGAAGCGAAAACTTAAAAACAATATGCAATGACTTTACATTAATAGATTCCTTCAGAAATAAAGTTTGGGAATAAAATAGAATATACTTTGGTAAATGTGTTAGGGAATGTATACATGATTAAACAGTACGAAAGTAACATTTCGCAGACGAAACGCTCGCCAGTAAAAAAACTCCCCAACACACATCATACAGCAGTATAATATATATTTATTTATAACACTCCCGTAAAAAGCAACCATTGACAGCACATACATTATTACATATGTTAAAGGTTTTCCAACATGTTCAGACGATTTATGTAAATAATATGATTTGTTGCACGGCATTTGAGGTTGTAGCATTGTAGCTATCTTTTTCCCTGACCTGGACGGGTGTCTACATATACAATCCACCCCTTCCGATCGTCATTCTACGAATTTCCTTCGCGGCTGTTGCCCAGTGACGTCAGATAGTAGCACCAGTAACATATGTTGAAGACAATGAAGAGCACAGGGAAGAGGACACGTGACACGACGTCGAGGTAGACCCCATCTTGGGGTTGATTCCAACAGTCGAAGCAACAGCAGGAAGTCTGTTTTTGGCTCACGTCCCTGTTTCTCTGCACGGTCCAGAGATCTGGGACTGTGATGTCGATGAGAGATGGGTCATTGACGTATGGTAGGCGACGCGGAGCAAGACTCGGAATCT
This sequence comes from Ridgeia piscesae, assembly GCA_025642075.2. Classification (NCBI taxonomy): domain Eukaryota; kingdom Metazoa; phylum Annelida; class Polychaeta; order Sabellida; family Siboglinidae; genus Ridgeia; species Ridgeia piscesae. The sequence goes on from JAODUO010000571.1 coordinate 186,548, forward strand.
GACGCAGACGCAGACCCAGACGCAGACGTAGACTCAGACTTTGACGTAGACGCAAACATTGACGCAGACGCCAATGAGCTGGCTCGACGATGGGCACCTTGCACTGGTAGAACCGTCGTGTCCGACTGTCCCTAGATTACAGCCAATGGAAGTACAAGTTGGCATGGTTGAACGATTGACTGAGATAATGAATGCACAAATGCAAGAATGAATGGTTGAAATGTTGAACAGGCTGAACGGCTGAACGGCTGAACGGCTGAACGAACGTACGTACGTACGTACGAACGGGAACGAATGGACGGACGGACGGACGGACGAACGGACGGACGGACGGACGGACGGACGGACGGACGGACGGACGGACGGACGGACGGACGGACGAACGAACGAACGAACGGGGGAAAGGGGGAAAGGGGGAAAGACGGGGGAAAGGGTCGGGAAAGGAACCAACGAAAAACAAATCACAAAAATAAAGTTTCCCTTTTCTGTACATAAACAGACGTATTTAATGTATTTCTTAACAGTGTATTGGGAATTATTCTCTCTACCTCCATCTCCCTCTCCCAGTCGCCGTCGTACGAGTCTTTCCCTCTGTTGCCGAGTAGTGCCTGCCGTGTTATGATGTTAACTACAGAGAACTCCATAAGAGCGCTGAACACAAAGATCAGACACGTCGACATCCACACGTCGATCGCCTGCAACAGGGACTTCTTCAATCTCAGGTAAATTAACATTACTGTCATAAGAAAGATATTCGCCATACAACTCATGACAATGTTACCTTTAAACAGCCCACTTCCCGCACTAAAATCGGCGAACGGTCCTTCTCTTGTACAGCTCCAAGGGCATGGAACCAACTACCCCTTACAGTGCACCAAAGTCCGAGTGTTTATCAATTTAACGTTGCACACAAGTCGCATCTTTTTACAGATTATTTTTACATTCGACGATCATAATTTTTTTTACTATTTATCCATTTATTTTCATTAATTTATTTGTTCATGTAACACATTTGTCTTAATTCATTCGTCCTTTTAGTTTAATTAATTTATTATTATAAAGTGGTATAATGGTCACAGTCACGCTTAAGTACAGTGGTGTAATGATAGCGTATGGTCACAGTCACGCTTAAGCACAGTGATATAATGATAGCGTATGGTCACAGTCACGCTTAAGTACAGTGGTATAATGATAGCGTATGGTCACAGTCACGCTTAAGTACAGTGGTATAATGATAGCGTAGGTCACAGTCACGCTTAATACAGTGGTATAATGATAGCGTATGGTCACAGTCACGGTTAAGTACAGTGATATAGCGTATGGTCACAGTCACGCTTAAGTACAGTGGTGTAATGATAGCGTATGGTCACAGTCACGCTTAAGTACAGTGATATAGCGTATGGTCACAGTCACGCTTAAGTACAGTGGTGTAATGATAGCGTATGGTCACAGTCACGCTTAAGTACAGTGGTGTAATGATAGCGTATGGTCACAGTCACGCTTAAGTACAGTGGTGTAATGATAGCGTATGGTCACAGTCACGCTTAAGTATAGTGGTGTAATGATAGCGTATGGTCACAGTCACGCTTAAGTACAGTGGTGTAATGATAGCGTATGGTCACAGTCACGCTTAAGTACAGTGGTGTAATGATAGCGTATGGTCACAGTCACGCTTAAGTACAGTGATATAATGATAGCGTATTGTCACAGTCACGCTTAAGTACAGTGGTGTAATGATAGCGTATGGTCACAGTCACGCTTAAGTACAGTGTGTAATGATAGCGTATGGTCACAGTCACGCTTAAGTACAGTGATATAATGATAGCGTATGGTCACAGTCACGCTTAAGTACAGTGATATAATGATAGCGTATGGTCACAGTCACGCTTAAGTACAGTGGTGTAATGATAGCGTATGGTCACAGTCACGCTTAAGTACAGTGGTGTAATGATACCGTATGGTCACAGTCACGCTTAAGTACAGTGGTATAATGATAGCGTATGGTCACAGTCACGCTTAAGTACAGTGATATAATGATAGCGTATGGTCGCAGTCACGCTTAAGTACAGTGGTATAATGATAGCGTATGGTCACAGTCACGCTTAAGTACAGTGGTATAATGATAGCGTAGGTCACAGTCACGCTTAAGTACAGTTGTGTAATGATAGCGTATAGGTATCAGTACCTGGACCAACATGGCTATTAACATTACAACATGGCTATTAACTATTTTATATCATATGTGTTTAACGTTGAATGTGGTGACCAGAAGAAGATGTTCAAGATTGTCGCCAAGTTCCCACGTACCAATAATGACACTCCACTTCCACCGTGTGACTCATTCAAGACATTTGCAGAGCAATTTTCAGATCCTTTCTCGGACAAAATCTCGACATTCTGGTCCGTACTTATTCAAAATGTTAACAACATAGAAATCTACACTGACGGTGAACCCCAAACATGTCTACTGACTGCACTTGAGCCAGCCACTGAAATTGGAAACCTGCTAACTTGATCCCACACCGACATGGCTGCTTAGAGACTGTGCGCATGACACTGTACCTGTTCTCACGAACATTGTCTTTGAGAACAGGAATAATACCTTCTCACTTGAACGAAGCGCATGTAGGCCAGCAATCACGTATACAGATAAGGACATACCTAATAATTACAGACCTGTGTCTAATATGCCATACTTGTCTAAGACAATAGAACATGTTGTTGCTGCGAGATTGTCGGCTCACATGTGCGAGCCCAACCAGTCTGCGTACAAGCCAAGCCACAGCGTCGCGACGGCCCTTGTACAGAATGACATCATGAGGGCAAAGGACAACCAGAACATTGTCAGCATGTTTGTTCTTGAATTGCGGCTGAGAGTTCAACCTGACCACATTAATGGTTTTACGTCACCTGCTTGCCCTCTTACGTGTGGGGACCTGCAAGGGTCTGTGTTCGGTCCGCAGTTATTCTCTATTTATAAAGCACCATTATAGAAAATCATTCGGAACAGCAATTTAATGTAACCTGTTTATACTGCCGACACGCAAATTTACATCACAGTGAAACCCCGCCAGGGGGTCACTGACGCGGCTGGTGAGTGCTTGGAACAATGTGTAACAGACGTCAGGATATGGATGAAAACAAACTTCTTGAAGTTGAACGACTCAAAAACAGAAGTAATATCACATGGTTCAGTTCAACAGCTAAAAAATCAAGCTGCAAACGTTACATGTTGGTTACTGTTTGGTCAGGGCAAATCACAGTGTCCGTAATCTCAGTGTCCAGTATGATGCCGAGATGACGATGTAGTCGCCTGGTGTTTGCAGGCCAACAATATTCGACCTCCGCAACATATCGAGGATCAGACGGTATCTGACAGCTGAGAGCAAGACATACATGCATTTGGTACTAGCAGATTCGATGTTGGCAATGCACTACTATATCGACTGCCTCTGAAATAAATACAACGGCTTCAGAACGTACCACAGCATCTATCTAACACCAATGACCAGAGCTCCCATTAAAGTAAAACTAAAGACTTGTCTATTTTCAAGAACTTGTTATGCAGCGTTGGGAACAACGCATGTTGGAACAGCGCTATATAAATGTTACGATTGTGATTTATTTCTAGGGAATTTAATTGAGTTTTATTTCATCAAAGTAGTTTTGTATAAGCGTATGTTTTATACAGTTTTCATTTAATCGGACTAACCATTGTAAAACGCCCCAGAACAATTATTTGGGTGGGACTCTATATTATGTTGAATGTGTGTTTGTGTGTGTGTGTGTGTGTGTGTGTGTGTGTGTGTGTGTGTGTGTGTGTGTGTGTGTGTGTGTGTGTGTGTGTGTGTGTGTGTGTGTGTGTGTGTGTGTGTGTGTGTGTGTGTGTGTGTGTGTGTGTGTGTGTGTGTGTGTTGTGTGTGTGTGTGTGTGTGTGTGTGTGTGTGTGTGTGTGTGTGTGTGTGTGTGTGTGTGTGTGTGTGTGTGTGTGTGTGTGTGTGTGTGTGTGTGTGTGTGTGTGTGTGTGTGTGTGTGTGTGTGTGTGTGTGTGTGTGTGTGTGTGTGTGTGTGTGTGTGTGAAATATTGTCAAAGAAGATTAATGGAATGCAAAATGCGACTCAATCGAAACCGTGAACACCAATGTTACTGGTTCAACATGCTGCTCCCCGCAGACGCAACACTCGTGCTGTACCGAACACCTTCTTCGAAAGGAGAATGTAATCAGAATCAGCAGCGACAGCACGAGCTTTCCTCAACTTTGCACGGTCGATCTTTTCGGACAGCATTGGGAAAGATCTTGGCGGCCGCGCATGAGCTTTTGGTCTCACGGCAAGAGCAGGATAGTAACAACTATTACAATAATAGCGATATTAGTAATAATAATGTAATAAAACTATTGTAATATCGTCAATATTCTTGAAAATAAACCAAAGCATTAACCAATCTCGTATTCCTCTCCAAGTCTCCAGTGCTGGTCGTGGACGTTAAAGCAAGGACTCCAGCTCCTACGCCTTCTTTTTAATATTACGTCTCATCACTTCAATATGCCTGCCAATTTGTGCTTAGTTACTTTACTAAGCGCGAATAATGTTGGCAATGTGAAATATTCCATTTGTAAAATGTTCAAATGGTAAACAAACAATCCTGTTTCAAAACATAATTCATTGGCAATATCGCTGAGGAGAGCAGATACCCTTTTGTGTTTAACGTTCTGGACAGCAGACTACCCGTTACAAATTACTTTTGGCTCACCCTGACGAAAACTCACAACCAACAGTGAAATGGAAATAACTATAGATTTGGAAAATATATTTGTGTAACTAACCCATCTATAAAATGAGAATTGGCTACATAATCGCACAAATCAGCTTAGAAGAGCAGACGTAGACCCACCCCGTCTCCTGTTTGTTTTGTGCTCTGGGTGTGTTTTGCTAAACAACATTATCGTTGTTATCGTCGGCCATTTGTGACATGCAGTTATGTCAGTATTGAAAGTCGCCACTACAACTACAATAAGACGAAGATGTTAAAAGTAGCCATATTAATGTTAAAATGTAAAATTTATAATTGTTTGTGAACCTAATTCTCGTGTCATGCTAGCTATGGGCATTTCGGTATTGTGTACACTAATATACTTTTGATTTAACATATTACACAACATCTAGGAGAGGTTTGATTGTTTTTTATCTGAAGCCAGGAGAGATTAAGCTATCAGACGGGAAAAAAATTAACAACACAATTTGAATTTGTGTCCCTCATGTCACATTTGTGTACAGTTTTCATGAAAGTGTTCTCATATTAAATTATGTTCTGCGAATTGTGGGCACCTTCCCTTTAAGTATGCAATTGCAAAAGCTACGCAACATGGAGGGCACCTGGCATAGGCTGAAAGGTGTAATTATCCCGCAGGCACGTAGGTTGGATTCACCCACCTTGATGTAGGAGACACGCGGCAGTCGCTGGTTGATGACGGTACTCTGTGACGTCATCGTGAGGACAGTGAGGATCCCGAGTGTGATCCGCGCAGGAACAGCATTTTCATCGATCCAGAAGGACACCCAGGACAGGATGACGATGAGAATGGTCGGGATGTAGGTCTGCACGAGGTAATACTGGAACTGTCGGTTCAGCTGGAATTCTCCGTAGATACAGGTGTGGTTGCCTACGTCAAAGAAGAGAGAAGGGAAGGGATTTTGTGTAGAGCGCAATGGCTCAGAGGTAGAGCTTCGGACTCTCGACTAAGAGAACCCGGGTTCGAATCCTGTGCTGCGTTGTTAAAACCTTGGGCAAGTTTTGTGTCACTCTACAGTACCTGGCTATGTATAGTGGTGGATATGTGAACGAGCAGTCTTCGTGCATTAATTGTATCATACGGCTGGATCCTTCCCAGATACGTTGAGATGGTGTCTGATTGAACACGTCTGCCAGGGAAGTAAAGTGTAAACGCCCTTTGAGCAGTCCTGAAGAAAGGCTACTGCGCTACATAAAGAACTTATCTTTACCTTTTTACGCTTTACAGCTGCCGTAGGTCGTGACTTTGTAAGACAAATGGAGATTATTTCGCAACGTCAATCAGTTGTGTTGAATGATCTATCACAATATTGGCGTTTAACATTTTTTTTGCTTTCCGTTGGTCAGTATATATAGCAACAGCTGACCGCAGTCTTCGAACATAATGACGCGCTTACATTTTCGTGCGTTTTTAAACTACCGGGTGACGTTTTTGCGCATGCGCGCTAAATGTAATCTCATCAGTGTGCAGCGAAACGCAAAGCATGTATAGTATAAATACCACGGGCTGTGCGTTAACTCTCCGGCGGTGATTATTGTGAAGAGTTGCTTACAATTTCGTTCAATACATAAAACTACTACCTTTGTTTAAATCACTGTCAAGGAGTATGTCGCACTGCAGTCATTTGCGCGTGCTATCGAAACGTGTCTCATAACTTGTTTGCTTCGTATGATTTGCGACAAATAACGTTGCTGGAAGGATATACATGTCCTTTTGCTCATAGTGATTATATCAGACTAAAGATGCATTTTTTGTGAGATTCAGCGGGAAGGGAAGGCCTTCGTATCATTAACCAGTGACAACGACTGACAAGAGCATGCGCAGAAACGTCATCCGCATACTTTGCAGCGCCCGGAAAAATGTAAACGCTACATCGTGATTTTCCACTGAAGTGAAATGACCATCAGAGAAAAGTGTTGTGACTGTCGCATACATCGTTAGTTTTACGTGTGGTACACCTGCAGCAACAGTTTCACATTGCTTGTTGAATACATAACGTTCAAAACACTACCCTCGTGTTCAACACGCTTCCGTAATGACCGTGTGAATGTTTATAACATCCCACCTGGCGTGCAGGCTGTTTAAAACGAATGTGTCCTATATTTCCTATATCATACCGACAGTCGTTTGGGTGACGACCTACCTAGACATTTTCAAAACGCACCATTCGGGAAGGTGAGTGACCACGTGGCGATTACAAAGAAAGAGGGACGATTACTTTAAAATGTATATAAACATGGAACGGTTACATTCTTAAGTTAGTTTTGTTTCGCTAAAGGCCAGCTCCTCTGCCCAGAATTAGCCGGGCGGTAATTTGTATCAGGAAGTCTGCTGTCTATAACGTGGGAAAGTTAAACATCAAAGGGTATGGCCTACTAGGCATTATTACGACATAGGATTGTTTTGAATTTTTCAAATTGCGAAAGTTCGGCCTCGCTTATTAAGAACATCATATTAAATAAAACAAATAAATCCTAGGATTCGACAGCCTCACTTTAGAACATATCATTTTAGTATGAGCTGATGTGATTAAATTAATCGCAATACTTATGACTAGTTATTTAGGTAAAGAAGATAAAATAAAACGGCTAAAAGGTACTTTGTGGAAATACGAACCTTTCGTCAAATGTAACCATACTCTGGCTGGGATCGGCCGACATTGGGTATAATAGTTTCGCTTAACCGACTTTCTGTCCCCCCCTTCTCTCTTTCCCTCTCCCCCTCTCTCTCCCTCTCCCCTCCCTCTCCATCCCTCCCTCCCCCTCTCTTTCGACTGCGTAACTTCGCCAGGACGATAGCCTGGTGATAACTAAAACATACTTATGAACCACTTATCTAGTACCACTGTTCGAAACCGTCAATCGGTCTCACTGGTTTTGATTAATTTTGATAAGTGTATAATAATAATAATATTCTACGTATTGCTTTTTCTAAACCTATTTATAAAAAATCAATACACAAAATGAAACAAGTAATACACAATGAGAGGAAAAGTTACAATGACATTTTTTAATTTGTATTTATTTTGTGTGTGACATGTTTCATTAAAAGTTTAATTTTGAATATATTGTTATGCTATAATACTACGTGATGAAAAGGATATCCATAATTAATTTTACTTTGCTTGGCACACAACAACTTTAACAGCTACATGAGATATATTCGAGTTGTATACAACAATTACAATATACGTTACGCATTTACGACTGTACAATACTCTCCGCTATGAAATCTGGTGTGCAGCATCCGAGCAAGACCAATCAAAGGTCTCGGACTCTGAGGTATTAATGGGGGGACGCTTTATACGTCAGATGTCATTTATGTACAGAGTCGTGTACTAACCTGCTGAATAGTTGGCTGTGCAGTAGCCTACTGTTGTTTTCGTCAGCATGAACTCCGAGAGGGTGATGTCCTCCGACAGCTCCATCTGCCTGTAGCGATCCCACATGATGATGATCTCGTCAGCTGCGTGCGCGTCTGAAATACACCAACTCCACATTTACTTACTGGTACATCGCATGCAAAAGCCAGCGACGCCGTACTAATTACTTGTATAAACAAATCGCATGTAAATTGCGTAACATTATCACAGTGCTGGAACATAATGTATCATCTTGTATACAATCGAGGGACAACTGCGGTTATAATGTATTTGGCATGTGCCATGTCCAAATTGTATCCGGGTTTTCAAATTTTGGTAGGACCCATAAACAAATTCAAATTAGAACAAATTTAACAAAAAAAAATGTTACAGTAATATATATATATATATATATATATATATATATATATATATATATATATAATTAGTTTTGTTGTTGCTGAATGATGAGAAATCTTTTCCATTCAAGTAGCATGATATTTATATTAGCAACACTAACAAGACTATTAGCGAGTCTTGAAGACATGCTTTCCACTTTGATGTCCGTCATGAAATAAATGTCTCGACATTATTGTGTAGCATGTTAACTGTGAATGGACGTTCAATGTCCATTAAATAACCATGTCCAGGTCACTGTCGAGCCACCAGTTGCGGGTTCTTTATGCGGTTGAGCCATTTCTTGACGGCAGGGGTTGGGTCAAACTCCTTCAGGGTGTGTGACATGACATCGATGCGCATCAAGGTAGAATCTTCTTTATTGCGTTCATAGCGCTGTTGTTTACGGTGACATGGTGACCATCAGTGGTACGAACAGCATTATGTCTGCCACTCTCTCTCTGGCAATTCAGCCATCAGGCTGGTGTACGTTACAAATGGGCACTGGCTTCGTGTTGTAGATAACAATATCTTCAGTTCTGGTCACAGTCCAATTATGTCATCTGTGTCTCCTCCAACAACACCGTCAATTTGTTGGGCAACGATATCGACATTGCCGTAGGTAGCAAACACTTCTTCATTTGTGACGGGATGATCGCGTTAGTCAAACACTTGGGAGTTGGAGAAGGGCAACTTTTTCAGAAACTGGAATCTCTTCTCAACGAAGGCAACAATCTCATAAACAAATCAAACAATGCCGCCTTTTGCAGTTCAGTCGGTGAGTTCTCCTCCGAGGCAGTATGCTCAGTAAACACCTTGCCGTTTTCGAAGTGCATTTAATTTCAAGCATCCATGTCTCGGCTTCACAACAATGTCGGTGATGAGCAGGTCTTCCTTCTGGTAGGCACAGCTGATATCTGCAAGGATATTCAGCACGTCAGTCATAAAGTGCAAAGCCTGTTTGAAATTCGTATTCCTCAGTTGCCCTTTGCTTCTTCTCCTTTGCCAGTTGCATTGCCTTCCATGTGAGCGCACAGACCGAGGCCAATATCTGCCTGAGTGCAGAGTAGTCTCGTTGTCTGATCGCCGTCCACCGAGTGCCTTTGGCGCACTGAAGTAGACAATATCTTCGTCAATAATGTCACCGATTTGCTTGAGATCCCAGCTTCTTTTCGAGGAACGATAGTAGAACCTGTAGACGAAATCAACGTATTATTCTACGAGACCATCGACATTGCTCGACACCTTGATAACACCAAGCATGGCCAACTCCAGCTTGTCTGCTACTCCAGCATGTTAACAACACTGTGTGGGACGGCTTCGTCAATCTTCTTGGTCAATCCGTTGCGTTTGCTCTGATTGTCAGACGCGCCATCCACGTATGTGCACATCCAGGTACACTTCTCCCGACCCGTTCCTTTGATCGGACGAAGTCGATGCGCATGGACGGCCAGTGTCGAACAAAATCGATGTGAAGCCAAATGAAAATACCAGCTTTGCACTAAATTTCCCTTTGCCATATATACCACTACCTTTGCTGGTCTTTGGTAGTTTAGTAAAACATTAATCAATTTGCCATTGAGACATTGTCGAATGATGATTACGAGAACGTCTTCACAAGACTCGAGACGCTGCCTGCAACCGAACATTTCGAGCAAATGTGTTTACAATACTGATCGCTAGGAGGCACCATTTACGAAATCCGGTTGTATCCGTTAACAACTGTCATTTACACGTCATAATATCTAGTCCGGCGGGACTGCTCTTCTTAAATTGTACTTGTCCCATCTATAAAACGACTCGTCCCGGACGATCAGACTGGCCATATTTCGCAACCTATATAATTATATAACGCCATATAGCGTCGGTCTCCTGGCAACCATCCTAGACACGCCCACGTAGCGTCGGTCTCCTGGCAACCATCCTAGATACGCCCACATAGCGTCGGACTTCTGGCAACCATCCTAGACACGCCCACATAGCGTCGGTCTCCTGGCAACCATCCTAGACACGCCCACATAGCGTCGGTCTCCTGGCAACCATCTTAGACACGCCCACATAGCGTCGGTCTCCTGGGAACCATACCAGACACGCCCAAATAGCGTCGGTCTCCTGGCAACCATCTTAGACACGCCCACATAGCGTCGGTCTCCTGGCAACCATACCAGACACGCCTACATCTGCGCTGAATATTGACCCAAAAACAGTTTGTGAATTTTTTTAGTAAGTATCTCTAGCATTTTCTTTAAAACCTCTATCATTTCGACGTCTCTCTCCTCACGTTGCAAACTAATTTTACGAAAACTTACTACGTGTTCATTTTAACATATCAGTTATTCTGTGGATATGCTTTATTCGTTTTTTTAATGAAATTAACAACAACCTATTAAATCATGTTCGCTA
>JAODUO010000571.1:202500-210000 GCA_025642075.2 Ridgeia piscesae
TAACCCGGTGTTTTATACACACACCCACTCACTCACTCACTCACTCACTCACTCACTCACTCACTCACTCACCACTCACTCACTCACTCACTCACTCACTCACTCACTCACTCACGCACACACACACGCACACGCACACGCACACGCACACGCACACGCACACGCACACGCACACACGCACACGCACGCACACGCACACGCACACGCACACGCACACGCACACGCACACGCACACGCACACGCACACGCACACGCACACGCACACGCACACACTGGCTGGCCTCTGGATATAACGGGTGTTTACTGTTAGTGGCATAGCTTTTATATGAGTTATATTATAAGTCGTCATGTATATTTCAAAACGCACTTACTTAAATTATGCAGTCAATCCAGTAAACGGCTCTCGTGATTAGCATAACCCGTTGTCCATACAAATAGATAAACCACTCGTCGCTGATTGCAAACTACGCGATCAGACATTATGACGTCATCAAATTAAAGCGTTGCGTGCGTTAGCAGCCTAGCAACCCCGCAACAAACAACGTAATGTTACGTCACATTGATAATAATAATAGCGGTAATTCACGCGTAGCGGATCGTAGTCTCGCTTAACCGACTGTTGGTCGGCTGCGTAACTACGTCGAGAAGAATATTATCCGTGTGGGGCTAAACAATGCTGCCACCTTACGGATACTGGTTAATCCTGTCGTAATTCCGTAATAAATGTTTAGAATGTTTTGTATAATACAGCATTATCTGAGCAAAAAATATTTTTTTTTAAATTTGTTATTTCAAATGCGGCCTGAGAACCAATCAGCGTCTCTACCCTAATATGGAGTAAGGCCGCCCTGGCGGTTACATCGGCAGCCCATTAAAGGGGAAGTAAACATTCCATATACATAAATGTACATATACAAGTATACATTAATGGTGACACAAGCATATTCACTTATCAGACAAACTGGAAAATAAAAATGTCAGTGCCTAAATCCTCGTCATAGAACACTGCGTATCGCCATCTTTATTCCAAGCACTCGGCTTGGATCACACAAATCCACTTTTTAAAAAATTGCGTATCTTGAAATGTATAGATATTATTAAATTATAAACAACATTGTTTATGTACAAAGCTTACTATAGCTGTTCGCCATCAAACATTCAGCGTATCTTTGTTAAAGGGGAACTGAAACACAGCTGTAACATTCCATATACATAAATGTATACTATATAAGTATACATTAATGGTGACAGAAGCATATTCACTTATCAGACAAACTGGGAAAAAATATTTTCAGTGCCTAAATCGTCGTCATAGAACACTGCGTATCGCCATCTTTATTCCAAGCACTCGGCTTGGATACACAATTACCACTTTAAAAAAAATTGCGTATCTTGAAATGTATAGATATTATTAAATTAGTAGAACAAATTTTTGGGACAAAGCTTACTATAGCTGTTCGCCATCAAACATTCAGCGTATCTTTGTTAAAGGGAACAAAAGTACTTCACTGAATGTCATACTAATAATATTATGGTGACAGAAGCATATTCACTTATCAGACAAACTGGGAAAAAATATTTTCAGTGCCTAAATCGTCGTCATAGAACACTGCGTATCGCCATCTTTATTCCAAGCCGAGTGGTTTGATTACCTCCTATCTAGCCCATGTAACAGTTTTGTTTCTTTCGGTTTTCTTCGTTAGTAGACATTTCTGGGCAAAACCACAGATATGGCACCTTATTATGCATGAAAGGGGTCTTATGTGTCAACAAATAATATGTATTTGCATTCTAAATAAAAGGTGAAATTAAATGGCAACGATTTAGAACCAATGCAAATATTGGTAGCGTCACATTTCCCGAATACCGCCAGGAGAGGGCGGGGCTTCTAACGCATATGTCAGACGATTACATGCGCGCGCATACCGGGACTATTTTTCGTTGTTGTTGACGAAGATTTCGGAAGGTTGTATTATTGGTAGTGCTAATTCTATATCAAAGTCAAAGTGGCAGATTGATTCAACATTCAAGTGAGCAGTCAGAATGTCATCGACCGTTTGAGAAGCCGAGAGGGCCCGTAGCATACGGATTTCACCCAGTGTGCGAGCCCAGGTCCGAGACATTCAGCCCCTGGTCAAGTTCGCCATTGTTGTGGGACTCGGACAGCGGTGCGTCTTTGGATTTCGAAAGCCGCCTTAACAATGTCGCATGTTGTGTATGTGGTCACTGCATCCCAATGACGACTCATATCGAGTCGGTATGTTGTCGGGAGATAACTGCCGTGCAACACCGTATCCCCGACCGAGCCTGCTTGACGGACCCCGACCGAGCCTGCTTGACGGACCTCGGCGACTTCGCAGTCGTGTGCACCAACAGGGCAGTGTAAGAGTTAGAAGTCGGCCTGATGTCGATGTGCGATTTGCGTGCAGACTCGTTGGTTCGACCAACAGCTAATAGGTAAGTAATATTTGGTTCAACATGCATCGAATAATTATTTTAGCAATTAAAACTTAGAAAGAAAATGCAGTTATACTTGAATAGCCACACATTAAGTCCTATTTTTTATTATTGACAAAGTGTAAAATTAAGTGTGCATAATTTTAATGAAGTTGTTTAATTTCCAATTTAAAAGTGGTCTTGTCATTTGTTTGATTTATGGAAATGTCATAGAGACACACTGCACGCCACTATGGATAAACCCTACTTATAGTACTATGCACTTTGTAATAGATTTGTTATCAGAACATTGTGCAATATAGCCTGTTATTTATATTATGTATTCAAGGGGAGTGTTTAGTGTATATTGTGTATGTGCGGGGATGTGTGTGTTATCAAAATCACATCACAAAATGTTGTTATACAATAATAATTATTGTGGCATTTCACACAAAAATGTACCAACTTTATGGTGTGGCATTGATGAAACACATGGTTTTGCTAGTTACCCGTACTAATAATTATAAGATAATGGTTGTTTATTATCAATTAAATTATTACATTTCAGAACATATCGAATAGCAGCATATCGGAACTGCACATTGTGGTCAATAGAGGCGCTGGGAAGAGGAAATAGGCGTGTTATACCTGCCTGCGCAGTGGGGCGGAATTCGTGCTGCCTACCCAGAAACAAATGGAGTGTATGAACATTTCAGCTTTTACCTGAACTATACAGGTGTGTGCATAATGAAAAAAACCCAGTAATGGACAATTCAGATAGGTTGAGCAAAAGGCAAACATTATTAATAAAAGCCTTCTAATTCCATTTGTGGCAACAGCAGTTTTATTTTTAGTGTCTTGCAAGTCCCAGTTCAAAATTTCAGATTTGCTGAGGCTAACATGAAGTGTATCAACAGTTTATTAACATGGAGAAACACATACATGACAGACCGAGCCAATAAATTAATGAAATCCACACACCGCAGCTTTCAGTGTTTCTTTTAGTTTAGTTTTAGTGCAACAAATCATCACCATCATGAACCGATATACACCACACCATCTAACTACTTCAAGATACAATCTTCCCTGGTTCAGTAAAGATTTCAAGAAAATATACAAAAGAAACTGACATCTATAATTATAACGAATCAAAAGGAACTGGAAATCCAGGAGACTGGCAAGAGTTCTCTAACAGCAGGATCTGTTGGCCTGTCACACTGCTCACACATAAGCCAATTTCTAACAACTGCAATAACACCAACATAAACTGAAATCATTCTGGACTATGGAGCATAATTTCTAAACCAAGAAACAGCTAGCAAATATAGGTGATAGTAAACATGGAAAAAGTCCCAAAGAAACTGTTTCACTTAACGAAATATTTCTCTCCAGAGCTAACACCGAAATGGCAAGGGCTACATTGTTTCTAAACACATGCCTCCAATCTAACATCAATAATACAGTAAATGACATCTTCCAATCATCAGTTGACTCGCAACTAATGCCCAAAACCTAGAGAAAAAAAGCAGACATAATAGCAGTTTTGAAGAAAGGAAATGGCAGAAGTACCCCAACTACATACCAGTGTCCTTGACACCTGTGATTTCTAAACTCTGAAAACATTATACACAACCACATCATGAACAAAGCCTTAGTTTAACTGACCACGGACATGGCAAAATGCAAAAAAATAAGTAGAAACACAATTCAAACAGCCCATGACATAAGCAAATCCATTTACGAGAAGACATAATATGTCTTCTCGTAAATGGATTTTTTATAAAAGAAAGAATTCACTAGGTTGTAATAAAATAACCAATATCAAAACAAGTCTCCTTGGCTACTACAGTGAACAATTCTCTCCTCTAAAATGATCTGCTCAAACTTGAGGAATAGATGAATACACAAATTCAACCTGCCAACTAAATGCATTAAGTAGACACGAGGCTCAATAAAAATGAAACAACATATACAATTCTCAACACCTACAAACAGCAAGCAACTTACAATACATGAAAAGTATTGCCTAAAGTATAAAACACATATAACGAACCCAAATACAAGGCTCCAGATTTAGCAAGCCTGCAAACAACAAGAAGCAAAATAATGTGATGATATACTAATCTCTAGGAGTCAAATATCCATGTCACTTGAAATTAAACGTATTAGTTTGCTGTCTCTAGGCTGAATTGTTGTAGATACTGCAAAGCGGGTTTATTGCCTTACCACACCTCCTCTTTCGCTGGTTTTGCAACACCTGCATGTTCTCCCAGAGAGGCTTGGAGCATATGCCGCATCTTTGGGCCACTCGTGCATCTGGAAGTAATGCCCTCAAGGATTTCTGTTCGGAAGCTGTATTCCTTTGGTGCCATGATTTTCTTGACTACGTATCGCACAGCTGACTTTGAGTACTGCAGCTGATACCGTAGCCTGTGGTCACCTGTTGTCATTTCTCGCTGACTGGACAGATGATAAATATTAAATTAGCATAAAATTGTAATAAATAGCTGAATCTAAAATTAACTGAAATTGTAACATGCACTTCATTTATACTATCACTCTTGAAATGAAATGGCTACTGGCATTTCAAAGTCAAATCTGAATTGTGCCATTTTAAAAAAAATTAAAATTCCAAGTAATTTTATTTCTATCACACACTGTAATATTCATTGCTTACTGAAATATTTGTGGTTGGTGAGGGTTATATATATATATATATATATATATATATATATACATGTTTTATTTTAATATATATAACATAACATTCATTTTGTTGTTGTTTTAAACAATCAATAAATTAAAAAATTATTAATTATTTTACTGTTGTCAGTCCAATTGTATTTTCAAAATTGTATTTGTAAATTTGTTTTGTTACTGACTACTGATAATTTGACCATAAATTTAGGGTTTTCATAATGCAGGTTTAAAAAAAATGTTACCTCTTCTTCTGTGGCCAAGTGCAGTCGAGCTTTGATACCTTGGTGGCTGAATTTCTTCCGCACTGGGTATGAGTTACATTCATAGACACAGCCAATCTTTGGCTGCGAATGCCATACAAAGGAGTGACCATCGACACATTCTGTGGTGAGAACCACAGCAAACCCAGTCACTGTGATGGTAGGGTTAGACATGAGTGGCTTATTGCAGTTTGGTGTTTTGCAGGTACAAAACAGGGAAACAAGGTTTTTCTCAGAAATTACAAACTTTCTGTCTTTCCAGTTACTATTGGAACCGCTTGAATCGTCTGTAGTGCTATCGCTATCATCCCTCATCACATAATCTTTATCACTTCCCTTCTCACTGTTGTAGCAGAATCACCCGAAGAAGGCGATAGTATTGGGATTGGGACATCCAAGGACAAAGTGTCATCCACATTGACGAGACTGCCATGGTCACTGCCTCGCTCAGTCGGAGAAGGCACACTGGACTGTGATTGCAACTTCGCATAACCATGATCATGCTGAATGTTCAATGGAACACTGATGTCATCAGTGTTAATGGCTGTATGAACAAAATTGCGCACTGGTGACTCAATCACTTGGTGTGTTTGTGTTTCAACACTACAAGTTGATGGGACTGCAGTGGCAGGGACAATATCATCTGGCTCACTGGATCCTTGTAAACTTGTGCTTGGAGCTTCTGCCTTGCACTAGCATGACTGTCACCAGCCTATGTTGACTTCGCGGTATCATGTGTCAACTGATAGCGCCGAGTGATCTTGTTCTGCTAGTGTGTTCTATTTGTATCTATGATAGTCACACAAATATGTTTACTTTGTATGTTAAAAAATATATTTGGGGGAAAACGTTGGTGAAATAGCATGTTTGTTAAATTATTACATTATTATTAAGTTATTATTGTTAGGTGTCCAATATTTTAGGCAAACTTATAACTGGCATTAGGTCTTTACAAATAATAGTTTTTTATATAAGATTCTAAAAAAATTATTGGATTTGAAATATCATTGAAAACCAAGAATTACACCACTCCCAATTACAGGCATTGCTATCCTTGAATTCTGACTTGCAGCCACCATGTGTTTGCTCTATGTCTAGCCTTTGTTCAGTGCATTTCCTGCTGATCTAAGCCTGATACCCAAGTTACATTATCTGCTCGTTTGCATTATCCATTACTATTGGCTACAATTGCCCATTGACCCAGGTAGCCTTTGATCACCACTACCCCTCTCCTCTGACTAGCACTCACTTGTATGGCCTTTATTCATCAGTACCCCCCCCCCACTGGAGAGGTATTCCAGCTGGGGAGCAATTATACTGCCCAACAGCTTATCTACTTATAACAGTTGCCCATAGACCCCTTTTATCATGCTTTCTGCGCAATTGATCATGTTAATCTACCTTGACCAATAATTTTATTTGTATGATGTATATATTATATATATATATATATATATATATATATATATATATATATATATATATATATATATATATATACACACACACACACACCAGGCAGTCAAAGCATTCAAACCAGACTCGTATCATGTAATATGTAAATCACCAATTAATAAAACCATAAATAAAAATCGATTTTATATTTCTTGAGGGATTTAAATAAAAATGAAATTATAAAAAACTCGTGTTTTTAAATAATTAACTAATTATATAAAACACATGATTAGTGTTTTGTTGAATGCCATCAACCGTTTCGTTTCAATGACAAATATATTTAACTGATTCTATATAATTAATACATCCCTGTCATGATTGATTGACTGTTGTTGACTTATTAATATATGACGAGTGTTGTTTTGCAAAACGTCTTACGTATGTAATAGAAGACTGACGTCACGTGAAGTAAGCCGTCACGTGAAGTATGACGTCACGGGAAATATGCGTGGAGATGAAAATTTTTACGACAGAAATTGTTTATGTCTGCAGAAAGCAAAACATGTTATAATGCATACAGATAAACGTTTTCCAGATAGACGCCCATACAAATGTAAGCGTGGCAGTCGTAGTTAATGCTAGATGTACATTCCTCAAACTATGCACATGCGTAGATGTGTCCCCATGATATTATTTAACGCCTGTGAAA
>JAODUO010000571.1:215000-227500 GCA_025642075.2 Ridgeia piscesae
AGTAGTAGTAGTAGTAGTAATAGTTGTAGTAGTTAGTAGTAGCAGGATTCACGCCCATCTTTATGTAGGAGACACGCCCACCTTTTTGGTATGAGACACGCCCACATTTATGTACGAGACGCGCCCACTTTGCGTAGGAAACACCCCCACCTTTTTATGTAGGGGAAAAGCCCGCCTTTATGTACGAGCCACGCCCATCTTCATGTAGGAGATATGCCCATCTATATGTACGATACACGCCCACTTTTATGTAAGCAATACGCCCACGTTTTTATGTAGGAAGCATGCCCACCTATATGTTGGAGACACGCCCAGTTTTATATAGGATACACACCCACCTTTTATGTAGGAGACACTCCCAATTTTATGTAGGATACGCACCCGCATTTTATGTAGGAGACACGCCCAGTTGTATATAGGACACACGCCCACCTTTATGCAAGAGACATGTCCATTTGTGTAGGATGCACACCCACCTTTATGTAGGAGACACGCGGCAGTCGCTGATTGATTATGGTACTCTGTGACGTCATCGTGAGGACAGTGAGGATCCCGAGTGTGATCCGCGCAGGAACAGCTGTCTCGTCGATCCAGAAGGACACCCAGGACAGGATGACGATGAGGATGGTGGGGACGTAGGTCTGCACGAGGTAGTAGTGGAACTGGCGGTTGAGCAGGAATTTGGCATAGATGCACGAGTAGTTGCCTGTGTGAGAGCGCGCGCATTGCTCGTTATATAATTTGTTATTTTGCACATCGTCACGCATGACTTATTTCACGCTGAATCTCATTTATTTATGTATTTATTATTTTGTTTCGTATCGTTTCGTTTCGTTTCGGTTCATTTCATTTCGTTTATTTATTTATTTTATATTAACCACATGGTTGGTTTTACAGCATACAATAGTGTTTTATGGCGATTGTATATTTCACAATGTTGTACATTATGCCCCTTCTGAACTTCATTTTGTTTATACCCGGAAGAATAATATAATATATAAATAAAGTTATTATTATCATTCTCATCATCACTACATCCAAACTATCACAGTCCATGTATAACAAGAACAACGTGCTGATGCATTTTTGTATTTTCCACAAGATGTATTAATTATTCATCTATCTGCACAGGGCATGGATACATTTTACCCATTGGTAGGGATAATAGTTAGGTTGCGCTTAGGCAGATGTCATATACATACAGAATACGGAAAGTGTAACATAATAGTTGTTTAACCAACTTTGTGGAATTCGATTCCTGTCAGCGTTAAATTTCAAGGAACTATAATTTCATTTCGCTGATGTCTAAAAACATATCTTTAAAGCTGCCTGTCCTCCATAAGGCGGGTTTCCACTGTGCAACACAGTTGCAAGCAACGAGGCGATTGAAAAGAGGTCAGTCAAGGCCGAGCGATGTTGCTTGCAACGTGGCTGCATGCAACACCTCTTGCATGTTTACACTATGCAACACGGTTGGAGCGACGATACGTTAATTTGTCTCCAGCCCACCGTGTGGCGTCACTCTCAAATAGCAATGGAAGCGTAGCGTCAGTGGGGAGAGATTTAGGAATCAATTTATGCAAGACGCGGATTCCTTTTGTAAGAGTAAAAATCACTTTCATCCAGTGATTAAACAATTCTAACCAACATAATAGAATCTCATAGAGTTAGGTTATTTTATATCTGACACTACACTGATTACAAATACATTAGTGGTAGCTAACCGCACACATTACTTGAAAGTATATGACATATAAAATGACGCATGAGTACATAAATAAATACATGTTGTGGTTGTATTCTGGAATCATGATTCCACAATCATTATATTGTGAAATATACACTACCAATATGTGGTGTAAATTTAAAAAAAGTATAAACGAGTGTGTGAGTGAGTATAAAAACATGCTAAATTGGAAATAATGTTCAGTAGGCTGCAAATGATGTGCTATACTGATATTCATAATACACTTTATGTGCATCAAATGGTACTATATAACTTGACTTGTAAGATGAGATGCCACTGAAACAAGGAAATGTCTCCACATTCGGACATGGCAAATTGTCACACTAACTCTTTTACATGAACAAGAAGAAGAACAAGATGTTTATTTTTGACCCCAAATAAGTAAATGAATTAATATTCATACGGTGAATATAAACAAAACGTCATCATAAGTAATTTAAAACAGAACAGCGAAATAGGGGTCAGTGGTTCCTGTTAAGACTGAAAAATCGCTATCACAGGAGCCACTTGTAGTAATTATACATATAGTTAACCTCTCATGCGCCATTATTTCAATAAAATTTCGTTGAGAAAGAACATTCTAGTAAAAATATTCTGCTCCATCCAAACCCATGGGCAATCGTTGGACTCTAGCCTGCCAAATTGTTGTTCTTTATTTTTATTATCACTTAATTTGTTGTTAAGCAGTTAACACTTTTATCACATACGAGTTACCATGCAACAATGCATTATCTTTATAAGAATGAATGCTATCACGTTTACCACTTGGACTGTATAAATAAGTGTATGTATATATTTGTTGATAAACCAAATTAATCATTTAACTAGAATTGCATTATCTACAGATGATGAGTCTGATTAAAAAAAACACTAGCCGTAATATGAGAGACTAAGATCCTGATTATAATTGTATAATAAGCAATAATGTACGTACAACCAAATACTACCTTGAACACGACTTCAATAATATCATAAAAGTAATGATAACTATGCTAAGGGGCTTTCTCTAATGCATTTGAATGTTAGTATATCGGAGAATATAGATACGCTGAACAATTATTTACTGTCGCTCGATATACAGTTTTCGATAATTGGTCTAACAGAAACGTGGCTTAAGGAGGAAACTTCAGAGTTATATGAACTTCCAGAATACAAAAGTTTTAATCTTACTAGACCTTCCAGAAAAGGAGAAGGAGTATCGTGATACATTCACAAAAATTACGAGTACGTAGAAAAACCAAATATGAGTATTATGACTGAGCTTATTGAATGTCTTTTTGTTGAGGTTATGTCTCAAACCAGAAAACACCAGAAACATATTGGTCGTTATAGTGTACAGACCCACACATACAAGCATCAGTGCATTTACAAAACAAATAACAAATATTGTATGTACATTAAGAATTGAAAACAAACAATGTTATATAATGGGGGATTTTAACATACATTTTAAAAACTGTGATCACCATATGGAAACTCATGATTATGTAGATGCAATGTTTTCCAATTCTTTAATACCTCAAATTACGAAGCCCACTAGAATTACACCAACTACAGCCACATTGATAGATAATATTTATAGTAATGACATTCGTGGTGAATACAACTCAACTTCAAGGAATATTATGCTCAGATAGTTCTGATCATTTACCAATATTTATACTAACCCCATTAAATAATAATAAACACGATTATGTTACAATAGAGACTAGAAAATATACTCATACTCATCATATTATATCTTTATTCAAAGCACATGTTGGAATGATGTATATGCATGTAAAGATCCCAAAATAAGTTATAAAGAATTTGTAAATAAAATGTCACAGGGGTATAACAAGTAATTCCCTTTAAACATAAAAAGGGTTAAGAAAGAGAAAACTAAAGCATGAATTACCAAGGGGTTTAGAAATTCCATAAAAACTAAGCACAAACTATATATGTATTTTCTGAAAAGAAAAAAATTGCATTTAATGAAACCAATTATAAAATATATAAAAAATAAACTAACGCAACTTATTAAAATAGCAGAGCGAATTTGACAAGCACAAGAGTGACCTGAAAAACATGGGGCAAATGATAAGAGAAATTATTGGCAAGAATACGTCATCACAGCAAAACCCAGAATTCGTAATAAATGGCACTCCAACACGAGGTAGGCAATTAATAGCTGATAAATTTAACGAATACTTTACGACCATTGGTTCAGAATTAACCGAGAACATACCAACCATTACGAAAAAAGCCTGAGGATTATCTTGATGGAACTTATCAAAACTCAATGTTTAGCACCTACAACCACAGATGACATAAGGATAATCATAGCGAATTAAAATATTTCAGTCCTGGATGGGATGGTATGCAACCAGACATCATCAAACAAACATATTCGAGTATGCTAGAACCATTATGCCACATTATAAATTTATCGTTTGACAAAGGATACGTACCATATGAATTAAACATAGCTAATGTACAGCCTAAATATATTGGTAAACATAATATTTTGTCAAATTACCAATTTGGATTCAAAAAGGATATTCTACTTACATGGTTTTAACAATATTAATTGCTAAAATAACAAGTGCAATAAACAAAGGAGAACACATAATGAGACTATTTTTAGATTTCGCCAATGCATTTGATACAGTGAACCATGACATCCTATAAAGAAAACTAAACCATTATGGAATAAGAGGAACAGTACTCCAGTGGTTTCAATGGTATCTATCTAGTAGAAAACAAACAGTAAGAATCAGTGAAATCAATTCTGATCTAACAAATGTAACTTGCGGAGTGCCACAAGGATCAATATTAGGTCCCTTATTATTTTTGATATAATATAAATGATTTAAGTGCTGTGTCACAAACCACCTTTCCGATAATGTATGCAGATAACGCTAATACTTTTTTTCTAACGGGAAATAATTTGCAAACAATGGAACATGATTTAAATACAAAAACGTTCACTGTGGCTCAAAACTAATAAACATGATTTAAATATCAAGAAAACATGTACAATGACATTTTGCAATATTCCTAGTGTAAGAAACAGAATCAACAACATTTAATAGATGGGACTCAAATAGACACTGTTAGCCATACCCAAAGTTTCTGGGAGTGATACTAGATAATAAAATCAATTGGAATGAACATATACATGTAAAACATATCTTCTAAGAGTGTAGGCATTTTCTTGAACAAACAAAGTTTGATTAACTTATATTATACCTTCATATACCCTTTTAGTATCTATTGTAATATAGTACGGGGAACAGCTGCAACAATATGTTTATCTAAAATTCATATATTGCAGAAACAAATCATTCGTATAATAAGCCATGCTGAATTTAAAAATCATACATTTGTTTTATTTAAAGCACATCAAATTATGAACATATATCAACTGAACAAATATGTAACTTCTATATTAATGTACAAACGTAACAGGGGTATGTTACCAAATATATTTAATGACACGTTCATAAAGCACACACCCTCACACAACTACAACATGAGACAACATGTAGATTACAAACCACAATATTGCAAGACCATTACCAAACAAAACACACTCACTTATATTGGTCCAAAACTACGGAATACTGTTATTATAAAGAATCATATCGATGATTGTACGTCTATTAATATATTTAAAAATGCAATGAAACAATACATCTGGAGAACATATTAACAAGAAACACTGCACAATTAGGATACAGTGGTATAATTCAGTATAGTAGTATGTATGAATAATTGTGAATAGCATAGCTAATAGCTAATTGAAAGAATGTATCATTCTGTTTTTTATGACATTTATTTGATTAACTGTGGTGTGCTCGCATCAGCGTAATTGCACCAAGGTGGCATACATGTTTTATTGATAATTGAAAAAAAGGAATTATAAGCGGTGTGCTTCTTTCATGCTTATTGTTGATTGTCTATCCTGATTTGTATGTATATGCCATGTGTTTGTATTCAATATTGTTCCAGACAATACAGCAATTGGGTTGTTGAACTGAGAAAGAAAAAAGAAAAATAATATTGCTATGTTGTTGTAAAAAATACCTGTGGAATATATGGCGGAACAGTTGTCATTTTTGACATCCGAAAGTACAAACTCGGAGAGTTTGATATCTTTTGACATCTCGATCGGTTCTGGCCAGTGCCAGCGAAGAGTGACTTCCCTGGTTGTGTAACCGTCTGAAAACATAAGTATATGCAATATATAACTACGTTTCAGTCAACGTATTTTGCTAGTGTCATTAAAAAATTGCCTATATTTGCCCTGCTCTTTTGAATGAATTGCCTATGAATAAATGAAAAACAACTCTCCGAAATGTAAGAGAAAAATAAAGATTGTTTTCATATTCATTTCATGTTTCTATTGTATTTGATATTCAACTATCGTACTGCGTATTATCAATCTCATTAATTTCATTCAGTTGTAGATACTGTTTGTTTAATGTTGTAATTGTGTCCAGCCTTTCAATACCAGGCCGGCATTCGTTTGTACCAATGCATCAGTGTCCATTTCCATATAACAAAATAGCGTTTCTCCGATTGTTCATTTGTCTGTCTGTCTGTCTGTCTGTCTGTTTGTTTGTAACCCCAAATCATTGTAGCATGTTCCTAGCTGAAAATTTGCGTATGGCCTAGAGGGTTCAATATTTCATAACATCTCAAAAGGCTATATGTTGAGTTCGCGAAATGTTATGTTTTCTACATAACCAAAACGCTACTTATGACATCTACAACCACGTCGATGGATATCAGAGAAAATTTGTCTAGTTTGTTTTATTATTCGCTTTTTTAAATCGTCACCGCTTAACACAGGCAATAACTTTGCCTGCCCCACGTACAAACACGTTACCTACACGTTTTTGGGACACGCTTAAATGGGTGATTCCATATTGTCTGTGCAGTTCGGTATCCTCGGTATATTCCGACTTGTAATTTGGCGAAGATAACAAAACCATTCCACTTTCATGCTTTGTTTCAGCTGCCAATATGCCATTAAAACAAGTCATAATTCACTGTGATAAATCACGGACATTGTCTGGATTATCAAATCACATAGGGAAATATGTGCTGTCCCATGAGTGATGCTTGGACTTTCTTTGCATTATCACTTCACCGTTTACATAATTTACAGTTTAAAAACACTATTCAGTGACGATTTACACACACACACCACCACACACACACACACACACAACACACACACAACACACACACACACACACACACACACACACACACACACACACACACACTATATATATATATATATATATATATATATATATATTGATGATTGAATAACGAACAATTTATCTTGTCCTACAAACATGTCAGTACTGTTATGTCAGTACTGTTATGTCAGTACTGTTACGGTGTTAAAATATGAAATGTTGGAAGCACTGATGAGATAGCGGGGAAGTTAAAGAGGTCAGAAACTCATGGCATTTTTGTTATTATGTTAATACAGCCATTAGTTGAATACAATGTCGAAAGTTATGTTTGATCATGGTCAGTCCCGTTACTTAATTAACTCAGTGTCAAAATAACACACCGATCCACTCTTGTATGCAATCACTAACACGAATATACCCTATAAAAAGATACTCGTGTGAATGATAACAGTGATGTAGTTTTATTCGGACTATGCATTTAACTCACTGATGTCAGTGTTGTTACATGTCGTTTATGTTCAGTCCTGTTACCCTGAGTACGTAACACTGATATTTAGTTACCTATCATTTCACGCGGGCTCCCTTAGGATTAATATAAGAATAAGATGTTTTGTAACTGTATATTTTCACGTACGCCATGTTCTGGCAGAAAACGAGAAAATATATGGTGAATGCCAGCGGCTGTATCCGCAGCGACAAGATGCTGATCTATCTGGAAGAGAAAAGCATATGCAAACAGAGCGAGCGCGGTACACCAAGCCGGAAAATCAACCAATTTCTGACCAATCAGACAAAGAAAAGAAGATCACAGGAAAGTAAATGGACAGGATACCATAAATCAAGTAAACACCTCCTACATCTCCCAGCCAAGTCATATAACAAGAGAACAGACGGGAACATGGCAGGAAGCAAGTGAGACGGGACCGAGCGACACCAGTCAAGGAATTGTTGCAATTGCACAACATCATCATTACGCAGAACAATAGACAAAACACCAGCAATCTAAATCAGAGAGAGAGAGAGAGAGAGGGAGAGAGGAGAGAGGAGAGAGGAGAGAGGAGAGAGGAGAGAGGAAGAGGAGGAGGAGAGAGGGGGGAGAGGAGGAGGGAGAGGGGGAGAGGAGGGAGAGGGAGAGGAGAAGGGGAGAGGGAGGGAGGGAGAGAGGAGAGGCGAGAGAGAGAGCGGGAGGGGGGAGGGGGAGGGGGGAGGGGAGAGGGGGAGGGGGAGGGGAGAGGGAGAGGGGAGGGGGAGGAGAGGGAGGAGGGAGGGGAAGGGGAAAAGGGGGGGGAGGGAGGAGGGAGGAGACAGAGCGAGCGCGGTACACCAGGCCGGAAAAACAACCAATTTCTGACCAATCAGACAAAGAAAAGAAGATCACAGGAAAGTAAGTGGACAGGATACCATAAATCAAGTAAACAAGGAAAATAAGAAACGACGACAGATTTGGATGCCATAAGAACATCTCCCAGCCAAGTTGTATAACAAGAGAACAGACGGGAACGTGGCAGGAAGCAAGTGAGACGGGACCGAGCGAAGTGTTACCAAGAGCTACCTTGTCATCAAATGTCGGGAAGAAAGACATATTTTGCAAGCTGTATCTCCTCGACTAAAAACGCGAAATATGATGCGGAACGTTCACGTATCGACACCAGTTAAGGAATCGTTGCAATTGCACAACATCATTACGCAGAACATCAGACGAGAGAGAGAGAGAGAGAGAGAGGGAGAGAGGAGAGAGAGAGAGGGAGAGAAGTGGGAGAGAGAGAGGGAGAGAGGGGAGAGAGGCAGGAGAGAGAGAGAGAGAAGGGAGAGAGAGGGAGAGAGAGAGAGAAAATGAGAGAGCGAGTATGAAGAGAGAGACAGGGTAAGAGAGAAGAGTCGATGACGGACATGAGAGAGAGAGAGAGAGAGAGAGAGAGAGAGAGAGAGAGAGAGAGAGAGGAGAGAGAAGAGAGAGAGCGTAACAGCAACGAGATGGCCGCCCCGTATGACTGCGAGGATCTTGTGAAATATATCCAGTGAAAAACAGCTGCTGATGAGAATGGATACATCCTTGTTGACAAAGAAACCAAAACCCAGTCCTTGCATAAAACTTAGAACAAACAAAGGAACGCTTTTATTGCCATGTTTTCTACATCGCCGAAAACTACATATGCTGGTACGCAAAGGAGATCAGGGCTGTTCATTATGGGGGTCCACCGGCACGTAACCATGCACCCACGACCGTTTTGCACCCACGACCCTTTTGAAATCTACATTCAACCTGTGATCCAATGGATAACTCGGTTTCATTTCTTCAGTGATGACCCAACTTCACAGTATAAAAAGAAGAACTTCGCAATGTATCTCAGCTTCTTCTCGGGGAAAGAAGTGAATACACATTGTTCGCTGAATTGGTTGTGTTAGTTTAATTACACTGTGCGTCAGAATTAGTTACTAAGCATTCTCGATTTGTCTTATCTACCCTGTTCCGAGCTGTGACAGGAAATGTCTTAGCCTAGCACTTCGTAGCAGCCAGCAACACCGCACATCGTCACTTGTCGCCCTGTCTATATCGCCTAGCACGACCGACTAGACTAACTGCCTCGCTTGGTCGCCAGGTGATGGCACTACCCATCACATCTCCCCCATTTTCTACAAATTAATGTAATTCATCAGTACCAAATAAGTATTGAATTTAATTACAGAATGATTCAATTCAATTAAATAAAAAAAATCTATTTCAATTCAATTCAACTCAATGTCACTTGTCTATGCTTCAATAAGGCAAACAATTATTGTCATTCTCCATGTGCATGTAGTATTGTCATTCTTCTATGAGTCTCGCAGGTATTATTACCAACCTCGCTGATCGTCGCAACACTGGACTGGCGGACATTGGAGACTGGTCCAATGGCACTTCGATAGTGTTTTTGGTGACAGCGGCACGACTCTGAGATGTCGTCCGTCTGGACTGAGTATGACAGTGGCGTGTCGGCTCTATTGTCCATGATACCTGTATTCGTCCAACTCATCTCATTGTCCGTTCTGACCCTCACTGTATCTCCTGGAGATAGTGGGGGTAGTGGACGTTCTCCGTGATGTCATGCATAGTTGCGTCGATATGACAATTTATTGTCAAAGTCCGGGTTGGGCCATCTTAGCCGGAGTGCAGTAGACATGGTTGGCAAGGTATTACGGATGTGACGGCCCATCATTAGTTGTGCAGGACTGCATCCTGTGGCGGCGATCTCTGTGTCTCTGTAACACATCAGGCCCAGCCAACGATCATCCTGTTTGAGAATCCTTTTGGCCGTTTGCACAGCTCGCTCAGCTTCTCCGTTGGCATTTGGCAGGTACGGGCTCGACGTCACGTGTGTTAATCCATACTGCTCTGCAAATGACGTGAACTCTGCAGACGAGAACTGGATGCCATATCGAGCGAAGATGACCTTCAGCGTGGCAATGCATGTAGCAGTTGTCGTGTCATTGAGGTGCAGTATTTCTATCCACTTAGAATAATAGTACACTACTATCATGTAGCCCTTTCCTTGAGACAAACAGGTCCAATCATCAGTGGCTCCCTCTGTTGATACGGTTTGTGGACTTAACAATGTTCGCAGGCTCCCACTATGTGCCTGATGTCGCGCGTTGTCCATGGCCACCACACCCTGGCTCATTCCAGACATTTCGTTATTCCCTAATGACATGTGTGAATCTTCTCAGGCGTACGTGGATGACGAGTCGGTCAGTATATGTGGGAAGACCTTTGCTGACAGAAAGGAGACTTCTGACATTGAAGAACGCCTTCACACTTCCTGGTACGTCCTTCTCGTGGTATGGCCATCCAGTCAACGTGTGGACGATAACTGACTGAAGAGTAGCGTCGTCCATCGCGGCGGACCGCAACTCGGCCATCTTCTGGGGTGAGACTGGTAAGTTTGACTCGAAAGAGCATCAGCAACAACAAGGTCCTTCCCTGGGGCATATTTTACTTTGGCCTTGAAGCGCATCAACCGCATTAATAGTTGCTGATATCTTAATGGTGTCTTGTCGATATATATGGCGGTGATAAGCGGCACAAGTGGCTTGTGGCATGTGAGCATTTTAAATTCAGCCAGACCGTAGAGGAATCTGTCAAATGTCTCGCATGCCCATACAGTCGCTAAGCATTCCTTTTCTATGTGTACGTACCGTTGATCGGCAGGGGTCAACATTCTCGAGCAGAACGCCACAGGCTTCATTCTTCCGCCACCGTGGTCTTGCATGAGAACACTTCCGATGCCGTAGGAACTGGTGTCGCCCTCACACATGTTGACTTTGTCCCGTCGTAGTACGGTGTCGACGCCAACAGCATCTTCACATTGACAAATGCTTCTTGCTGAGCAGGTCCCCGTGCTCAAACTGTGTCATTTTTCAGAAGGTCGTTAGAGGACGTGTGGCGCTATATAGATCTGGTAGATATGAACCTAGGAAGTGAATCATTTCCATGACCTGTCGTACAGTGGCACTGTTGTTGGTGCTGGCATGTCCAGAATGGCGGTGGCCTTTTCTGGATCAGCAACAATTCCGTCAGCGGTACATCTGCGACCGAAGAACTTGAGTTCTGTTTGTCTGAACAAACACTTGTCTTTACTCAGTCTGAGACCAGACATCTCGACAATTGTCATGACAGTGTCAAGACAGCGGTCGTGCTCCTTCTGGTCTTTCCCGAAGACCAGGACCTCACCCATGTAGCAGAACACGCCTTCTACCCCTTGGAACGACCGAGACATCTTCCGCATGAAGATTCCAGGTGCTGATGTGATGCCGAATGGCAGCCGATGGAAACAATAGCGGCCGTGATAAATGTTGTCAGTTCTTGACTGTCTCACGTAGTGGTATTTGGTAGAAACCACTGGCGGCGTCGATAGAGGTGAATACTGCCGCACCAGTCAGCTTGGATGTTACGTCGTCTATTGTCGGCAGAATAAAGGTTTCTCGATTCAACTCTTCATGGAGTGAGTGAATGAATGCATGGAAGTTTATTTAACAACACCAACAACACAGTAATATACAACATATTATGGGAAAGATAATACAATACATAATGGTAAACATAAAACAATATAATACATTATTCCATGATTGGTGAGTCGCTGCTGCTATTAAAGGGACATAGCAGAAGTCATGTGACTTCCATGGCGCTATGCCTTTTTAAATAAAAAACATAGTATTTGTAATAAGACAGAATACAAAGTAACAGTAATGGTAATTTTTTTAAAATTGTGGTATCTGTTCATACATAGGAAGAAAGTAACGTCGACTTTAATGTTTTCTTAAATTGTTGCAAACTTGGCGTGTTATTTCACTTGTTAGACCATTCCATGTGTGTATAACTGTGACAGTAGTCTGTGGGTGAAGTTCGCTTTTTAAACATCAAATGGTTCATGCTTGTGTACGGCTGCAGTTAGTTCAAAAAACGCCTGTATACGCCATTCTAAACAGTGGTTGTTTGCTCTATAAAGCATAATCATAGTCTTATATGTAATTAATCTTAAAGTTTAAGAATCTATGAGCAAATAAAAACTAAATACAGC
>JAODUO010000571.1:230000-260000 GCA_025642075.2 Ridgeia piscesae
AATACTTTCGAAACATTCATCAATTGAGCTTCTTTTGAGTTTTCCCGATTTCTTCACGACTGGCACCATTGGTGCACACCATTTTATTGGCTCGGTGATGGGCACAATAACTCCTGCTGCTTGCAGACGGTCCATTTTCTCCTTCGACTTTGGTTGCAGTGGCATTGGCACGCGCCTGGCAACGCCAAGAGGGTACGGCTCAGCTCCACCCCAGCACATTTCTTACTGGTTCAGTGTCCAGACTTCCAATGTCACCGAATATGTCCTCAAATTCGTCAACTTTGTGAATGAGCTGGCAACACTGCGACTCAGAATATTGTTTGCTTTTTCACTAACGCCGACAACAAAGAAGTGGAATAACTGTCCCTTAACTTCCATATGTGCTATGAATTGTCCCTTGCTCTCGAGAATTCTCCTACTCCCAGCAATGTTGTCGTGATTGGTTTTAGTTTCGGCCTCGGCCTCGCTGCTTGTAGGTTTCTCCAGACGTGATTGACGTATCTGCGCCTGAATCAATTTTGAAATCAATCTTCTTGCCGAAGAACGGAAGTGTCACCCTCCATGCTGGGTCAGAGTCTTCAGTCTGTACAGACCCTGGGAAGTACTGCTCGGAAGATGAGTCTCGTGCACACATAGGAACTGTTTTGACTTCGTGGACATGTTTTGTCCGGCAAACTGACACAAAATGTTCCTTCTTGCTACATTTCCTGCATTCTGGTGACTACTCGTGACATGCTCCCAAATATACTTCCATCCATCAGAAAATGTCGCTTAATTTACACATAATAGCAGTACGAAGTTGATGCCGAAGTTTCAAATAACTGGCTTTGATAGACGTGGCATTATTGGAGAAAAAACATTCCTTTGTCCCGTAAAACCACTGACATAGACAATTGTGTTGGCATATCATATATATTGAAATATTACAGTTTGATTGTTGGGTTTTGATAGATGCACATGTCATATTTGCATGGAGAAATATCTAGACTAGAATAAAGTTAAAGTAAACTTAACAAATGAATTATGTTTTCCTCATTTTCATCTCCTGAAATGTGCTGAAAATCTGGAATCACCCAAATATTCTAACGCGATGTTCAAACGCATGTGATAAGTTACTCAGCAGAGCGGAGTGATTGTGTGTGTGTGTGTGTGTGTGTGTGTGTGTGTGTGTGTGTGTGTGTGTGTGTGTGTGTGTGTGTGTGTGTGTGTGTGTGTGTGTGTGTGTTTGTGTGTGTGTGTGTGTTGTGTGTGTGTGTGTGTGTGTGTGTGTGTGTGTGTGTGTGTGTGTGTGTGTGTGTGTGTGTGTGTGTGTTGTGTGTGTGTGTGTGTGTGTTTGTGTGTGTGTGATGTGTGTGTGTGTGTGTGTGTGTGTGTGTGTGTGTGTGTGTTGTGATGTGTGTGTGTGTCTGTGTGTGTGTGTGTGTGTTGTGTGTGTGTGTGTGTGTGTGTGTGTGTGTGTGTGTGTGTGTGTGTGTGTGTGTGTGTGTGTGTGTTTAAAATGTTATATTAAACACGGCTTGCCCGCAGATCCCGCGGAATTTTCATATTCAATGAGCTAAGCGATCATGTGATATTGTGACGTCAGATTTGACAGCGCTTCAGTTGGACAGGCAGAGTCAGTTATTATTCACTGTTAGGAAATTGTTTTATTCATCATGACTAGTGGACGTTGCGTTCTATTGTGTTAAAGACGCTTGACTGTGTTTGAAAAGTGGTGGTGTATTAATGGACAGCAGTCATATATTAGCGAGAACGTCGGCATATGCGTAGATCTATAAAGCAACACTCACAACTTTGCATCCTTATGAAGCACGTCTGGCTATCCATTGGGAACCTGGTTAGTTTCATGTCACAGCTCAGCACCAGCGTGAGTCTGTCGATCGAAAGGCGACATGTAGACATATCAAACGTACATGTACTTACCTATCCATGCTAGTAAACCCTGACATTCTGGAATAGGTAGGCAACGAATCACATATAATCGGTCAATAAAGGTGATGTTTTCCTGCTTTTAGGTCAAATTTGACCTTTGACCTCAGATTTGACCTTGACTTTGATCCCGTATCCAGACACCTACTCCAGAAATGGACTACCCATCCTGGAAACCCATTAACAAGAGGTAATACACGACCCTTTATGTCATCGAGATCAAAAGTTGAAAATTCGCCGAAATTCAAGATTGCCGTGACCGCCATCTTGAATTCTGAGAAATGCTAAAGGTTGCACAAGTTGTAACCAAGCTAACTTTGCTCTCCTAACTATATTAAATACATTTCCATAAAAACGTTTACAGTAGTTAACATTACAGGGTCTCATATAGGGACAGCAACTTCACTATTGACTGAACGGAGCTTGTTGGCTGGAAGTCTGGCCCATCAACTATGGGAAACCTGTGTCGAATCCTTGAAGCATGGACAGGTTAGTTGTGTTGCTCTAGTTCACTCTGTTCACTCTGTTCACTGCCTGTACACTTTAGGCGGTGGATGTATGTTAACCAACATCCTTTGTGTGTTTATTGCAACATGGCTTAATAATTCCGGGTTAGGTGTAGACGGTGTGCATACGCGTGTGCATGGGTAAGTGTGGGAGAGAAGTACGTGCATGCTTGCATTTGTCGTAAGTAAACTTATTCGCTGTGTCATGGAGTAGGCTAACGGTGAATTGCTGTCATTTTAAGATACGTGCCGTCTAATAAACAGGTATAGTTTCCTTTCACTGCAGCCGTTCAATGTCTAAGATGCAATACAAATCTGATTACGTCATATCCGGTGTCGCAAACGACATGACCTCGCTGCATGCGGGCGGCTGTAAGACTTACTGTAATAGTTAATGTCTTATGTCAATGACGTTTTATCTTAAAGAAAACTGCGCCGTTTTACATAATGCTTTGAAATACCACTTTTGATTTACTGTAGCATCGGTGTAGATGGTAGAAGCATTTCATGTGGTTTCACTTGCCTTTGGCTGAAGACGATGCTACCGTTGGCATAGATGTGATAGAGCCGATTGGGTGCAGTCACAACGTGGGCGATGGCCTTCTTCTCGTTGATAATATACATGTCGGGAACCCACATATACCCAGCGTGCATTAGCCCTATATTAATGTAGTCAGGCAAGTCGTGGGTGAGGCGGGGATCCGTCCAGCGCTGACGCAGGTATAGATCAATGGTTAGCTCCTACAGCAAGATCAAGGATCTTCTGTTAAAGGTATCATTGTGCTTTCTAAATCAAAAGTTTCATTTTTCATATCGAAAATCAAGATCTTTCTTTTTTACCTGTAGATGCTTTCGTCTGACGTTACATGTCGACTTCTTCAGTACTACAGACGAATGACGTCATCGCACATCTGGGGCAGCTCATAATTGCCCTCGTCAAAGACACCAATTTAATGAACAGAGACGAGGGCAATTACGAGCTACCCCATGTGTACGATGAAGTCATTAGCATTGAACAAATCGACGTGTAACGTCATATGAAAGCCTCTACAGGTAATCAGTAATAGCTTGATTTTGGATAACAATTTTTTTTGGAAAAGAACTATCGGAAATTAGATATGTTCAGTAATCTAATATTGTGCCTTCTGTTTTCATGTTTTTGTATTATGTAGTATAAATTACATCTATCATAAGTTACTGAAAACCTAAATATGTTTTATCGAAGCAGAACCTATTTTATAACTTAACCGTTCAATGTTTGCAACAATCGCCGCG
Source organism: Ridgeia piscesae (assembly GCA_025642075.2). Taxonomy (NCBI): domain Eukaryota; kingdom Metazoa; phylum Annelida; class Polychaeta; order Sabellida; family Siboglinidae; genus Ridgeia; species Ridgeia piscesae. The sequence continues at coordinate 233,711 of JAODUO010000571.1, forward strand.
GTGATATTCAAATAGCCGCGTAGTCACTCAAATTCCCACATAGTTAGAATAATTGCGAGGAAGGCCGTTACCCAATGGGGTCAGAGCTACATATGTCACAACGACGTAGTCAATGTGGCCTTAGGCCGTCACGTCGACAATTCTTCAGATTAAATCATAACATTTCAACAACCAAAAAGAGGTTCATTTAAACTATTTGTGCTGTCGGTACGATACAAAAATATTGAATTTACATTAAACAGGTGTGTAACTGTATTGTACAATAACGTACAGGAGGCACGTGTACATTCCTTTTAAAGCTGCTCCCTCCACTCATTCGGTAAAAGTCGTTTGCTCCTAGCGATTTATAGTAATTTCACAAACAACGGAGGTATCAAATACTCCCTAATGATTGCTTTGTTGGTTTATGCATGCATGTTGCTTCTTTTTTCTGAAATTAATAAAATAAATATGAACTATTTCGAATTTCGTTTCGATCGGTTCCGATCGAAACTCTGTACGAAACCTAACTATGAAAATGGAGCTTTTCGTGGAATACGCTTTAGGCTTCACGCTAACGAGGCTTGGGGGCGAGATTGACCGACACCCTGTCGAGTTGTTTACGTTTAGGAACAGCGAGTTTAGGCACAAACATGATTTTACATGCCACCAACACGGCACATTAAGCAGACAAAGACAGCATCGACGCATGATTGGGAAATAATATGGACCTAAGCAGTGAACAGCATAGCATGACTTCGGAACAGTGACAGTCACAGTGCCCTCTGCAAGCTACGGACACCGTGGGCCGGCGAACTGTCACTGACTACAGTCCACATGCAGCGTTCGCACAGATGTTCTTCCAGATAGGTTAGTAATTACGAATTGCTCACCTATAATCACGTATATATATATTTAGGCGTATGAGTATACGTCTTTGATATTTCTGTTGTTTTTATTAAATTTATGTTATTGTTTACCTTCAACCTTGGCGCTTATTCAGCCAATGCCATGGTACGACAAAATACCAAGGTATGGCTATGCTACGAGTATGACTACGCCAGGCATATACTATGGCCTATACTTAGATGACTACGACATGTCAGTGATTGATTATAATACTGTAACTATGTAATGTTTATGTCACATATGGTATGTAGAAGGTTACTATCCTAAGGCTAAGATTAATTAGGCTTAATTAGCCCAATAGTAGCTAGGTATATAATGTAAATGCATTATAAGTGATCCGTAAGAGTTATACTTAGGCCTTCATTATACTTATTCATAATGACAATATTTTATACAGTTATAATAATAATTTAATACATTACGCAATGACGATAATTTAATACATAAAAATAGGTATATACATATTATTTAAATTTATTAGTAACATTAATGTAATAAAATAACAAGACATTGCTTGCATTTGGAAGCCTGGGAGGTGATCGTTCATAACATTGCAAGTTTTTCAAGTACATTAAAATTCAAATGTGTCACATTTTCAGAACTTGAGGTGTCATCACCATAGGGCATGCGGAAAAGCTCATCACCTCAGGTAAATGAATGTTGTAATATACATTAATTTACTCTCTCAACAAACCTTTTATAAAAATTGTACAGATGTATGTCATTTGTGAATCCAAAGGGCCTGGGGCCCTGTGGATGTGCCTCCTACACTGTAGGAATTTGGTATGCCTGCAAACTTTTTATAATAGGTCAATGCTAATGTGCCTCAATATTGTTTGAAATATGACCCAGTTTAAGTGATAATAATAAGTTGTGGCATTTTCCGATATCACCACTCCAGATGAGACAGTGGAAGCTGAAGCTATGCAGTATCAACAAAAATGTAGACTACACAATTTGGTTCAAAGGCCAGTAGTTTTGTTGTGCCCTCAAGACGATTTCTGAATCCGCCCCTCTATGTGATATTTTATGTGTCTGTATTAATGGGTGGGTGTACTAGTTAAACTGTATATAAGTAAACACTTTTTATCAAAACTATTTCATGAAATTGGCTAAAAAATAATGGCAAGCACAATTATAAGTATAACTACAGGTAGAATCACTGCACTTGATATATGTATTTATTTCATCAGATAACAAGCAAAGCAGCAATAACAAAACCAGGAAAAAGTTGAAAACGTGTTAGGTAAATGTAAAAAAAAACCAGTTACTTTTATATAAATATTCGTATCATCCGGCACATGATATATCAAATATTAATTAGTTCACACAAACAAATTAATCCCATTCATTAGGCTTTCAAATTATGCCTTTCACAGATAATACATTAGCTTTAGCAAACATGTGCTTAGTGATACATGTCATGGGAAAATTGTTCAATATTCTGAAAGAATTGTCGTACGAAAACATATTTCTGGAAATTTACTTTTGCAAATAATAACACACATCACACACACACACACACACACACACACACACACACACACACACACACACACACACACACACACACACACACACACACAATTGTTACAGAAACATGCTGTAAATAGATATGATATACATACTATGTACATATAATAACATGTACAGCACTTTGACCATGTTGGATATTGTGCTTTAGAAATAATAAATATATTAAATAAAGTAACTAGATTATACTTTATTTTTAAAAAATCAGTAGATATAAAATAATTTATATTTTTTAAGTATTTAAAGACAGCTAAAAAGTGGCTAAACTAGTCAGGGTCCTTGCCATGTGGCTGAGAGTTGCATGTGCAATTGCGATATGTTTACTCAATTCTATGAAGAGTACTGGCTAGATATAGTGGTGAATACTTTTCTTTTGTACAATTAGTATTTTCACATATTAATTTCAGTGTGGCGGAATGTTTCCTACATTAGTAGAAATGTTCAATATAACAGGTCTGAGTAATGTATATATAACATGTGGGCATGCAAATTTTATAACATATGAATATAACAATTATATTAACCATGGTATTGACTTTGGCTAAGTGTGTCGTCACATATAAAATATCATACATGTCAGAGCCACGTTAATTGTCACTTTGTTTCTTGTATAGGCAGATGCGGATGTACAGTGAAATGCCAGGAAGCTGGTATGCAGTATCATCAAAGAGAGTGAACTCACACAATGTCATCGATATCCAAGCTGATGTAGTTCACCAAAGAATGTCGAACCTGTCTTACAGTGTCAAGAGAGGTTGACCAAAGGTTTATCCCATGCTTGACAGACCATGGCATCCACAGTTCCATCACCAACTGCAAAGCTAGTCAGGCGTCACCATATTCGCATGTCAAGCACTCTGCATTCTCCATTGGTCTCTAGTCAGTCAGGGTATCTGACCGGCATGGAAGCCAGTGTACACACCACCAGTACTGCGGAGTCTGTCACGATGCAACACCCAGTACATCTGGAATCACTTCACTTGGTCGACATTCAAATAATTGACATTTAATATGCAGCATCTTGCACGGCTCATGGTTGTATAGTCTTGTCCACAAATACAATTGTCCTGTATAGCATATTAACTTGTTGAACTAGTGGTAGTAAGCATAGTTCAGTTTCTTGTTGACCTGTAAAGAAAAGCATGTATTCAATTTCAGTAAACAAAAAACATGCATCATGGTAGTAGAGTTGGGAGTAAATAATGATGCCATGTAATAACTACTACATGGTGTACACATATTAATTTTTGACATTTTATCTCACACATGAATATGTCAGGTTGTCCGGTGAAAGCAAATGTTGGAAATGACAAAATAAGGTTATTGTGATGCCAACAACACATTCCCTCAGACAATATTCAAGCATTAATAATATGTATGTCTACCTTCTTCAACACTGTATTATTGATGTCTTTTAGTCATCGCTGCAGTATTTCCCCTGCTATATGATGAGTGAGGTTGACCACCTTGGTGTTTTTCTAAGCCAATTTGCTCAAAATATGCCAGGATGGCCACCTCATAGATATTTCTTGCTATAAACATGTTTACACTTGTGGCTGTGCATTTGTTTCCTCTCTATTTCCCAGGGAATAAGTTAAGACATCATTTAGAATGCACCATTTTGAAGGTAATTTTAAAAATTGATCTACGTAGCCATGCCCCCGACTCACATAGTGTATGTGCATTAATGTCTGTGTTCACACACTGGGTATAATATGTATTATACAAGACTAACAAGAGCAAAGGTCATTCTAGTTTTCCAGGTTCAAGATAATATGTGAATGAAAACAATGTGTATTTAAATGGACATATTAAATATTTTGATAATGTACATGTTGTTGATTGTTAAAAAATGTTAAAATTACCTGGATTGATCAGTTGTGAGCCTCCCGCAGACTACGTATCCTCCCGGCATCTGCCATACCCATGTGACTGCCTTAATCTTAGCCCCTCCTCTGCATTGTCTCATTTTTGCATTGTAGTGTGGCCTGTAGCAATATTATAATTCGAATATATTATGCATTAATATACTGCTGTGATGAAAATGTTGATAATTATTTGAAAACAGCTGGCACGTGTGAGTTGAAAGGTAGTAGGTACACAGACTACAGCCAGGCATCATTGACTACAAAGGAAACGTGCAAGAATGTTATATGTAATATTTGCATGATATAATAGTGTACACCTATTGTATTAACATTTTAATCAATCATCGCAGTCATAAAAATCTAAATTATTTCGCATAAAATGTAATGGAAACAACATTCAGTAATAATATTGAAATGTGAGTCGCAAAACACTGTTTTAATAATTGTGAGATTAATGTAATTATCCGTTTGACGTTCTGTTAACGAGATAACGGATGCTTCCCCTAAAAATACAATGCTTCTTGCCCGACCAACAAGGGCCTACTACCAGTCCCCTATGTCAATTGTATTTATCATTTTGTCCCTCACGTCATCTATTCTCTATGGATATGTACTTTCGCAATTAATAAGTTTATTAACAAGATCCTGCGTAATCAAATACAATATCGTTACATATCAACACAGGTTGTGTCTGACTGAGACTGAGTGATGCCGAGCGATTATTGATGGTGACTGTCAACTCAAACTGGCTTGGCTTGTCAGTGACTGTCAGACTTATAATATCCGCGTCGAGAAGACGTTCACAAGAATGAATTAGCCCCCGACTACTCGCTCTTGTTGCTAACTGCGTTAATGCACTTAATGCATACCTTCATAGAAGAATCACTTTGCCTTTGGAATCTTAGTCATGACGCGCAAAAGCACGTGCGATTTGTTATTGTGCCGCAGTAGGTCGATCTCACATAAAGCACGTGACCCAAAAAGCAAAGGACGTCGGCAGCTGCTGATTGTTTCGCCAGTTATACCCGGTGTAACGGCGATTCTTTATTTACGATTAAAAACATGACAAGTACGCATTTAAAAAATGTACTGACCGTGCATACTAGTTAAAGTATTAACACATTACACATCTGGTCATAAAAGAAACGGTTTGGCGATTAGCAAACGAGTGGAGGGAGCAGCTTTAAGAATGTTCACAGTGTACTCGTACATGATGACTGGGGACAAACTCGTATTCTCTTTTTATTAAGTGTAGTTTAAATGTGTTTAGCGATAATTAATTTTTCTCGTTTTAATTTTTTTCCGTCAAATCGATCGGAGAAAGTATGGTAGATGACGCGACCACAAGCACCCCCGCACGCATGCGCACGTTGTGAATGTAACGTTATGATCGGTAAACAACACAATCACATGCCTATCTATACACATATTTGCACATACATCAGCAAATATACACATGCACGCACACACTCACGTACCCACGCACGCACGCACGCACGCACGCACGCACGCACGCACGCACGCACGCACGCACGCACGCACGCACGCACGCATGGTTGATTGCCGGTGACAATTTTGCTGAACGAACAGTTGGATTATTTATTATTGTACTATTGCCAATTTGTTTTTGTTTTTTTATTTTCAATGTAAATACAACATATTAAATATTCGGAAGCCCGCCATCTACACAGTCGCAATTTATAACCCACATGGCATCGCGTACTGACCATTTTGACCTGGTCAAGGGGCCCTAGACTGATGATCAGAATGTTGATATCGACAATCATCGGCTCTGCTGAAATAAAAATATCAGGTCATTTCAACAAACCAGACGACTTTACGACATAGGAAAATATCACTGGTATTTTAATAATAATAATTATAATAATAATAAAAGCATCTACATAACACACCGTAAGCTCAGATTCGAAGGCGCTGTCACAATACATTAAAAGACCACTAATACATTCAAGATTAAAAGATGTTTCATCAAATGTCCGATAAATTATTTTAAAAAATAGTGTTGTATTTTAAACACATTCATGAGAATTATACATTCAAGATAATAAAAATGGCATAGAAAAAAGTGACTAATGAATAAATAATAAAAAAAACATCAAATGTCAAATCGAGCGTATACATTAAATGAAAGGCAATGTTCAAGAATAAAAGGCTCGTTTGATTAAAACGAATCTTCTGAAGTCTTCTAAAGTGACGCATTGGCGCATGTCGTATGGAAGACCGTTCCATACACGAGGAGCAGCGACAAAGACGGTCCTCTCACCGTACTGCCCTGGACACACTCAGATTGAATGTGGTTAGAAATATAACGTAACACAGTACAACAGTCATCTCATTCTAACGGTTGCTTTTCGTGTTGTATATTTCCGTGGCTACGCGCGCAAGGTTGCACGTCATGTCATTTGAATTGTGACTGAGGATTTTCGTTCTATTTCTAACGCACGATAAGTTGGAAACAATTCCGCAATTATTGGTTTTGCTATAAGATCATACTAACAAAATACAGTAAAAACAATCACTAATGGAACATAAAGATCACGCACAAGTATTCGAGTTTGGTCTGATCTGTTTGTCGTAGTTTGCTTCTCCAAGAAAGTTCTGCAGACGGGCGATTTCTTTGAATCGCTCTTCGAGCTCAGCCGTCATTTTCACCGAGTCAGTCGCCCTGGACACATGTGTACAAGACGTCACGTACGTACACCTAGGCATTGTACAAGACGTCACATACGTACACCTAGGCATTGTACAAGACGTCACGTACGTACACCTAGGCAGTGTACAAGACGTCACGTACGTACACATAGGCAGTTTTCAAGACGTCGTATACGTACACATAGGCAGTGTACAAGGTGTCATATACGTACACGTAGGCATTGTACAAGACGTCACATACGTACACCTAGGCAATGTACAAGACGTCGTGTACGTACACCTAGGCAGTTTTCAAGACGTCGTATACGTACACACAGGCATTGTACAAGACGTCACATACGTACACCTAGGCAGTGTACAAGACGTCACATACGTACACATAGGCAGTGTACAAGGTGTCATATACGTACACCTAGGCATTGTACAAGACGTCACATACGTACACATAGACAATGTACAAGACGTCATATACGTATACCTAGGCAGTGTACAAGACGTCATATATTTACACCCAGGCAGTGTACAAGACATCGTGTACGTACACCTAGGCAGTGTACAAGACGTCGTGTACGTACACCTAGGCAGTGTACAAAACGTCATATACTTACACCCAGGCAGTGTACAAGACGTCGTGTACGTACACCTAGGCAATGTACAAGACGTCGTGTACGTACACCTAGGCAGTGTACAAGACGTCATGTACGTAGGCATACGCAGCTTATAGTACGTACCTACACATAGGCAGTGCACAAGACGGCACGTGTGTGCACTAATACATATATATATAATATATATATATATATATATATATAAATATACTATATATATATATATATATATATATATATATATATATATATATATATATATAGTATATATATATATACATGACGTACAAGACATCATGTACGTATACGTAGGCAGCGTAAAAGACAACATGGATGTACAGATGCAGCGTACAATACGCTCTATACGTACATACATGCAGCGTACAAGACGTCATGTACGTATGTATAGGCAGCATACAGAATACATCATGTGCGTACGCATATGCAACGTAGAAAACATCATATAGTACACATACGTTGCGAACACGTAGCGAGGGAGCGAGGGAGCGAGGGAGAGAGGGAGCGAGGGAGCGAGGGAGCGAGGGAGCGAGGGAGCGAGGGAGCGAAGAGGAGCGACGAGAGACCGAGAGGACGCGAAGGAGGGGATGGAGAGAGGGAAAGAGGAAAAAAGAGTGTCTACACCAACACAACCATTCTCCCACACATGCATGCTCGCCAAGCTTTGAGTATTGACGACAAATCGCCGTTGGACAAACAGCAGGAATAGTACCATTCAGGGTGTTCCAAAATATATTTCCTTTTTTTAATGTGACTAACAAAATTTGTCGACGCTGAAGCTTGCAATTTCCACCTCGACACAACTCAAGTTCAACATGGATAGATGTAGGTTACTTGGATACGGTAAAGTATTACAACATTTTACCAAGGAACATTTAGTCGCTATATTCCGATTAGATTCCGACTAGGGTGAATATCTACACCGAAGCGCCAGCGTTTTGAACGTTGACGTCGGCGTATGAGTACGTAACTACCTACCCCGCGACGTAAAGCAGATAGTTCATTCCAGCTAACCACGTGACGCAGGCACGTATCCACAGTGACATGTCCGGCTGAAGCAGACGACGTCATATAGGCGATAAATCTTATGGTTGTGAATAAAAATTCGCCTCGATGCACTTACATACCTGGGTGCTACATTAGATACACGTATTTGTTATACGTATTTTGAACTGGACGGTTAAGGCACAACGCATTCTTTATCTTTTTTAAGAAGCTTTCTAACAATTTGGAGTAAAATATTTGGCGTTGTGTTTTTATGGTATATCGAAAGCGTCGCCTAGCAGTGTGTGTGTGTGTGTGTGTGTGTGTGTGTGTGTGTGTGTGTGTGTGTGTGTGTGTGTGTGTGTGTGGTGTGTGTGTGTGTGTGTGTGTGTGTGTGTGTGTGTGTGTGTGTGTGTGTGTGTGTGTGTGTGTGTGTGTGTGTGTGTGTGTGTGTGTGTGTGTGTGTGTGTGTGTGTGTGTGTGTGTGTGTGTGTGTGTGTGTGTGTGTGTGTGTGTGTGTGTGTGTGTGTGTGTGTGTGTGTGTGTGTGTGTGTGTGTGTGTGTGTGTGTGTGTGTGTGTGTGTGTGTGTGTGTGTGTGTGTGTGTGTGTGTGTGTGTGTGTTGTTGTGTGTGTGTGTGTGTGTGTGTGTGTGTGTGTGTGTGTGTGTGTGTGTGTGTGTGTGTGTGTGGTGTTGGTGTGTGTGTGTGTGTGTGTTTGGTGTGTGTGTGTGTGTGTAGTGTGTGTTGTGTGTGTAGTGTGTGTGTGTGTGTGTGTGTGTGTGTGTGTGTGTGTGTGTGTGTGTGTGTGTGTGAGTGTGGTGTGGTGTGTGTGTAAGTATGTGTGTGTATTATGTGAATGTGTGTGTGGTGTGTTGTGTGGTGTGTGTGTGTGTGTGTGTGTGTGTGTGTGTGTGTGGTGTGTGTGTGTGTGTGTGTGTGTGTGTGTGTGTGTGTGTGTGTGTGTGTGTGAAGTGTGTGTGTGTGAGATGTGTGTGGTGTGTGTAGTGAGGTGTGTGTGTGTGTGTGTGTGTGTGTGTGTGTGTGTGTGTGTGTGTGAGGTGTGTGTGTGTGTGTGTGTGGAGTGTGTGTGTGTGTGATGTGTGTGTGTGTGTGAGTGTGTGTGTGTGTGGTGTGTGTGTAGTTGTGTGTGTATGTGTGTGAATGTGTGTGTGTGAGGAGAGTTTGTGTGTGTGGTGTGTGTGTGTGTGTGTGTGTGTGTGTGTGTGTGTGTGTGTGTGTGTGAGAGTGTGTGTGTGAGTGTGTGTGTGTGAGAGTGTGTGTGTGTGTGTATGAGTGTGTGTGTGTGTGTGTGTGTGTGTGTGTGTGTGTGTGTGTGTGGTGTGTGTGAGTGTGTGTGAGTGTGTGTGTGTGTGTGTGTGTGTGTGTGTGTGTGTGTGTGTGTGGTGTGTGTGTGTGTGTGTGTGTGTGTGTGTGAGTGTGTGTAGTAGTAGTTCCTTTATTCAAAACATTGACTATAATTTTATTATACAAATTACATACGTATATTTGGGTATACACAATGTTTGAAGGGGCAAACAGGAAGTCGTTAACTTTTATATAAGTTTACCCCACACAATCTTATTAAGGTAAACGTATTATAGTTGCCACGCCTGTACGTGTCTACATAATGGAACGAATACATATTATTATACAAATATAAGACACAACAGTTAATACGTATTAAAATAGCAAATTTCAGTACGATAAAAATTACATTTCTTCGGCAACATATTTGTTAAATAGACGCTTTTTGTATCGAGATTTAAATGCATTTATAGTAGTGATGTCTTTTTTGTGTCGTTACTCAGAGAATTCCACAACTGCACTCCGTATACGCAGATTCATCGATCTCAATGTGGAGTGAACACGTATTATTTCTAGATCGTGACAGGCTCTCAGTGAATACGTCGTTTCCCGTTTAACAAAGATACGCTGAATGTTTGATGGCGAACAGCTATAGTAAGCTTTGTACATAAACAATGTTGTTTATAATTTAATAATATCTATACATTTCAAGATACGCAATTTTTGAAAAAGTGGATTTGTGTGATCCAAAAGCTTAGCACCATACATAATTCGAATACTTTTTTCCAGCAAGACTATACCATTACTATTTGTTGTATATGTATTATCCTATATTTCTACGCAGTATGTTAAATAAGGCAAAAACAGTGAATAATATAGAATATGCATACTGCTCCTGTTAGGCAGATGACTAAATCTATATGTTATACCTACACTTTTAGAAAGTTTTGATTTAACATATTTAACTTGATTATTCCAGTTAAGTAAGTCATCAACATACAAAAATACAACTCTTACTCTTTCAATATTAACATTCCGTATATGTATAACAACATATCGATTGAGCATACTCTTTCCATATAATGCGTAATTTGTTTTAGATATATTTAGTGTTAACCTATTGTCTGCAAACCAAGTAGACATATTGTCCAATACATTACACACATTAACACTTAGTTGGTGTGAATGTGTGTGTGTGTGTGTGTGTGTGTGTGTGTGTGTGTGGTGTGCGTGCGTGCGTGCGTGCGTGCGTGCGTGCGTGCGTGGTGTGTGTGTGTGTGTGTGTTACTTGTGTGTGTACGTTTGTGAGTGTGAGTGTGAGTGTGTGTGTGTGTGTGTGGTGTGTGTGTGTGTGTGTGTGTGTGTGTGTGTGTGTGTGTGTGTGGTGTGTGCGCGCGCGCATGGGTGCACACTTTGTGCGTCCTTGCGTGTATGTGTGTCCATGATTATTAATTTATTCAACCTCCGTTGCCGGGGAAGATATTAAATATTATTCATACATAATATACACACATACAATAATATTAAAAGGTACGCGATGAAAAATTTAATGTATTATAAAATAGATAGCAACAATACAATGACGTGATAGACTAAATAAAACTCAGTGTGTATTCTTATCAGTTAAAAGAAAGCCGTGTAGTTTTATATATATATATATATATATATATATATATATATATATATATATATATATATATGTGTATTATATAATGCGTGTTTAAGAGATATTAACTAAAGTATGTTCATGGCTTGGTAAAATTTTCGGTAAATAAAAGGTGTGTAATTGAGTCAACGTAACCATTATTGTTTGGCGAAATAATTTTTAATATGTATTGAGAATTACAAGCTTAGTGGGTGACTCGCCCATAGATACCACCCTATCCAGCACGGTCCCAGTTACCAATGTACTATTAAAACTAACACGAAACAATAGCGGTCGACGCGCTGGACTTTCTACTTTACCTATTATATTATACGACGATAACACATTTATATTTACAATACTTTCTACTTGTTCAATGTGTAATGCTTTAACTAAAGATGTATTGTGTGATCGTGTACTTAATCCAAGACTTTGTTTAATTAATGTTCCAGTCAACGCATTTAGATGGAGTTACAACTCCCGCATTTTAAACTTTCTGTTAACGTGAGTTGACAATATATGATATGCATTTATAAAGATACCCCTGAACATCAGGAGTGTGTCCTGGGTATAACATGCCAGCACTACCAAGCCCATAAAACTACTGTCTGCACTTTGTTCGTCTGCTGGTAACATGGCTGGCATTATTAGCATCACAAATGCGAGTGAAGAACGACATCGCCGTGACGTTAGATGAGAAGGGCAAGGTTGTACTTGTGATGCTCGATTTGTCCAGTGCATTCGACACAATCAATCACAACATCTTGATGAATCGACTGCAACACTCGGTCGGCATTACAGACTCAGAACTTTCATGGCTCCATTCGTACATCACCGAACGTTACCAGAGAATCGCCGTGGACAACGCAACATCAGCTGATTGTGTCATGAAATGTGGCGTGCCACAAGGATCAGTACTTGGACCAATTCTATACTGCATAGACACGAGACCCATTGGTGACATCTTTGCACGACATGGCCTGCAATACCATTGTTATGCTGACGTCACACAAATATATATGGCAGTGAAACATAACCAGCCCATCACAGAAGCAATTACAAAGATCGACCAATGTTTGACTGAGGTGACTGACTGGTAAGGAAAGAACCAACTTAAGTTGAACACTGAGAAGTCAGAGGCAGTCATCTTCCTAACATCAAAACAACGAAACGATTTGCCCTCTGATATTTCCGTGACAATTGGTGGGCATCGAGTTGTGCCAAAGCCATCTGTACGAAACCTAGAAGTCATACTCGACAGTGGACTGACTATGCAAGCGCAGGTTGCTCAGATAGCAAAGTCTTGCTACCACCGGATACGCAACATAGGACAAATGCGGTCAAGCATCACTGGTGATGCGTGCAAAACCCTGGTACACGCGCTTGTTACTGCACGCCTCGGCTACGCGAATGCGCTGCTATACGGCCTTCCGCAGACAACGCTGCAGCGTTTGCAACGTGTGCAAGACTGCGCTGCCCGGCTCATCAGCCGTACTAGAAAATACGACCACATCACGCCAGTACTGCAGCATCTGCACTGGCTACCGATTTGTGTGCGCCCGACATATAAAGTGCTTCTATTTGCTTATTCGGTTATGCATGACCAAACGCCGTGTTACCTCGCGGAACTACTATCACGTCGTCAACCCAATCGCCGACTGAGGTCTGCGTCTTTTTGCCGCTATTGACACTACCTGCTTTGCAGACGGTCCCTCACGGTGATCGCCGTTTTGTCGTAACAGCAGCTGCTCTGCGGAATGGACTGCCGGACTGTGTTAGGACGGCAAAGACACAGCCACAGTATAAAACACTTATGAAGACACACCTTTTTAGGTTAGCGTTTCTGTGACGTGATCATGTGGACTTTAATTACATACATTTATCCATAAGTTATACAATTTATACCACGTAATTATTACGCAACTAGTATCATTATTAGCATTTTAGTATGATAATTTTTATGTCAGATTAGCTATGCTATTTTTATTTTTATTTTAGCGTACTGAGGAATAATAAGTAATGTAACGACTGTGTTATATTATTTTACTGGTTCATGTATAGGCTTATATTATAATATTATAATTTCTCACCAAGCTCCATTTGGTTCTTGGTATACAGAAATTTTCCAACAATCTTGCATTTTGATTTTTCAAACCCAGTTTGAAATTCCACCTTCAACACATTATGATTAAGGTTTTGTAAATCTTGCACATTTGTTACGAATAAAATAATATCGCCAGCATGAGCCATAGAATTGAACACTGTGTCATCCATTCTGACGCCTGCGCCACAGGGATTCAAGTCAAAGTTACATAAAAAGAGTTACTGTAGGAACCATTCCATTTGAGACCAGCAGCCTGACAAATACGGAAAAGCAACCCAAAAAAATAAACGTCCCGGAAATATGCCCTTTCGGAAAAAGGCCTCCTTGAAAAAGTCTTCCATACGTTTTAATTTTTATTTATTATACATGCAATCAACTTCAAAATGTACAAGATTACAGTTATCTAAAGGGGGATGTAAAGACGACTTGCATTATTGAGCATGAATTAAAACACTTCTAACAAGTGTTATTTCAAAGGAAATACAGACTCCACTTTTACAACATCCAGCAATAAAGTGATCAAGTCCATTATTCATCGGTCACAACAGGTTGTACAGATGTTTTAAAAAAATAACTAAAATCAAAAAGACAATAATACCATCAAAGCCAGCTATCTCCAGTTCAGGAGAATATCTTCATTCACAACGAGTTTCCGATGGCAATCATCCTCAATAACAAGGGCGAACAGAACCTGTGCTATGGTGGGTATATGTACACAAACAAGTCGACAAAAAGAACAGCATATAATGGGAATGTACCCAGAGGAGAGGACTTGACTGTCGGGGGCAGTCTGTACTTATATAGCTGTGCTTACAGTTCATGTGAACACTGAACACAGCCATGAGCCCATTGACTGTTCATTTGAGCACTGAACACAGCCATGATCCCATTAACTGTTCATGTGAGCACTGAACACAGCCATGAGCCCATTAACTGTTCATGCGAGCACTGAACACAGCCATGAGCCCACTGACTGTTCATGTGAGCACTGAACACAGCCATGAGCCCAGTGACAGTTCATGTGAACACTGAACACAGCCATGAGCCAAGTGACAGTTCATGTGAGCACTGAACACAACAATGAGCCCAGTGACTGTTCATGTGAGCACTGAACACAGCCATGAGCCCACTGACTGTTCATGTGAGCGCTGAACACAGCCATGAGCCCACTGACTGTTCATGTGAGCGCTGAACACAGCCATGAGCCCAGCGACTGTTCATGTGAGCACTGAACACAGCAATGAGCCCAGTGACTGTTCATGTGAGCACAGAACACAGCCATGAGCCCACTGACTGTTCATGTGAGCGCTGAACACAGCCATGAGCCCACTGACTGTTCACGTGAGCACTGAACACAGCCATGAGCCCAGTGACTGTTCATGTGAGAACTGAACACAGCCATGTGCCCAGGGACTGTTCATGTGAGAACTGAACACAGCCATGAGCCCAGGAACTGTTCATGTGAGAACTGAACACAGCCATGAGTTCACGGACTGTTCATGTGAGAACTGAACACAGCCATGAGCCCAGGGACTGTTCATGTGAGCAATGAACACAGCAATGAACCCAGGGACTGTTCATTTGAGCACTGAACACAGCCATGAGTCCAGGGACTGTTCATGTGAGCACTGAACACAGCCATGAACCCAGGGACTGTTCATGTGAGAACTGAACACAGCCATGAGCCCAGGGACTGTTCATGTGAGCACTGAACACAGCCATGACCCCAGGGACTGTTCATGTGAGCATTGAACACAGCCATGAGCCAAGCAAGGGACTGTGCATGTGAGCACTGAACACAGCCATGAGCCAAGCAAGGGACTGTGCATGTGAGCACTGAACACAGCCATGAGACAAGCACGGGACTGTGCATGTGAGCACTGAACACAGCCAAGAGTCCAGGGACTTTTCATGTGAGCACTGAACACAGCCATGAGTCCAGGGCATGTTCATGTGAGAACTGAACACAGCCATGAGCCAAGAAAGGGACTGTTCATGTGAGCACTGAACACAGCCATGAATCCAGGGACTGTTCATGTGAGAACTGAACACAGCCATGAACCAAGAAAGGGACTGTGCATGTGAGCACTGAAGACAGCCATGAATCCAGGGACTGTTCATGTGAGCACTCACCCACGACCAAACAAGGGGCGTGCTTGGCCCGACAACAGCCCTGAGTCCGGGAAAAGAATATGGACACTGAACACGCCCTGAGCCAGGCATGGCTTCATGGAGAACCTAACCACCGCCCAAGTTGTTTCCCGGGACTGTTATGTCACTGAACACCCGGGCCCGTCAGCCAAGCGGGACTTTTGCATGTGGGCCTTATCACCCCGAATGAGCCAAAAAGGACTTACGAGCAACTGAACACAGTGAGTCCAGGGACTGTTCAAAGTTTAGCCAACAAAAGCTACCATTGATTTTGAACTGGCAAGCACTGGGCAGCCGGTAGCGGGCTGTTCATTTTGGGGACGAAAACGCCTGGCCGGGGACTTCTTACCACTGAAAAGCCCTGAGTCCAGGGCGCATGTAGCCAACAACCCCAAGAAAGGGGGTGTGCATGTGAGCATGAAAAAGATGAGTTAGTGCAAATGACTTTTGATGTGAGTCTTCTGAACTTCAGATCTACACGAGCAACAGTTATGTGAGCCAACATAAGCCATGAGTCCAGGCCACCCGGCGTGAAGGGACAAACACCATTTGGAAGAAAGGACTGTGAGGTGAGCACTACCCCCAATAGGGGGCACTGTTAGGACAATAACCACCGGCCAAGAAAGGGACGCATTCACAAACATTTTATTTGGGCCAGGGTGTTCATGTTGCCCACAGCCCTAGCCAAAAAGGAAACACCAAATATAGGGTTTCATGGACACAACACCCTATCAGGGAATGGTGCTGTGAGCACTAACCAGCCATACCCAGTTAGGGCTGACATGTGAGCACTGATCGACAGACCCTATACATGACCGTTATTGGTAAAACCATTTTGTTATGATAAGGCACTTTCATGTTTTTCACTAAACATCATGAGTCCGGGACGGTTCATTTAGCATGAACCAGCCCTGACCCAAACAAGGGACTTTTTAATTAAACATGAACAACATGAAACAAGGTTACTCTTCTGTAATGAATTTATAAGACGACCAAGTACGTGACACTGAAACAATAGTCCAGGGTGTTAGTGAGGGGGTGTATAAGATGCCAACCAGTACGTGACACTAAACATTCCATGAGCCAAGCAAGGGACTGTGCATGTGAGCACTGACCACAGCCATGAGTCCAGGGACTGTTCATGTGAGCACTGAACACAGCCATGAGCCAAGAAAGGGACTATGCATGTGAGCACTGAAGACAGCCATGAGTCCAGGGACTGTTCATGTGAGCACTGAACACAGCCATGAGTCCAGGGACTGTGCATGTGAGCACTGAACTCAGCCATGAGCCAAGCAAGGGACTGTGCATGTGAGCACTGAACACAGCCATGAGCCAAGCAAGGGACTGTTCATGTGAGCACTGAACACAGCCATGAGCCAAGCAAGGGACTGTGCATGTGAGCACTGAACACAGCCATGAGCCAAGCAAGGGACTGTTCATGTGAGCACTGAACACAGCCATGAGTCCAGGGACTGTGCATGTGAGCACTGAACTCAGCCATGAGTCC
This sequence comes from Ridgeia piscesae, assembly GCA_025642075.2. Lineage (NCBI taxonomy): Eukaryota > Metazoa > Annelida > Polychaeta > Sabellida > Siboglinidae > Ridgeia > Ridgeia piscesae. The sequence goes on from JAODUO010000571.1 coordinate 250,998, forward strand.
AGGGACTGTTCATGTGAGCACTCACCCACGACAGCAGACAGCTTGCTGACAACCGCATTCTCGCGGTTGCAACAGAATATGGACTAGGCAGACTCGCTCGTAGCCAGGCATGGCTCATGGACCGAACCTACACCACCGCTCCAAAGTTGTTCCAGCAACTCTATGTCACTCGCACACCGGCCGGTCAGTCTGCGGTGACTTGTGCCTGTGCCTTTTTCCCACGAATGAGCCAAAAACACTTACGAAGAATTTCTCAACTCAATGTTGATCCAACAACAGTTACCATTGATTTTGAACTGGCAACCCTGACAGCGGTAGCGAGTTTTCTTGGAGACGACACGCGTTCTGGCGGGTGATTCTACCATCTGACGCAAAGTACCTGGCGCAATATCCAACAACCCCATAGAGAGGTTGTCCTGTTGCATGATAGATGCGTTAGTGCAGTGACGTTGTGACGGGATGTCTTTTCTGAACTTCAGATCTACACGAGCAACAGTATGTGTGCAACATAAGTTATGTGCTCTCTGCGCCACCTGGCGTGAAGGCACAAACACTTTGGAAGAGTTTCTACGAGGTGTAGGCTACACCAATAGGTGGCACTGTAGGACAATTCCACGGTAACGAAATAACAATTCACAACATTTTATTGGTTTATGGTGTTTATATTTTCCCATTCAGCATATGCCTAAAAAGGAAACATAAATATAGTTTGAAGGACACATCATTCCCTATAAGGAATGGTAGCTGTTAAAATATATGCAGTATACTAGTTAGGGCTGACGGTTAGCATTAATCGACAGACATATAACATGACCGTATATTCGGTAGGATTTTAGTTATGATATATGCACTGCTATTTTACATTAAACATATCTTAGTCGGTAGCGGTATCATGCCATGCACCTGAATTACGAGTAACTACTTGTTAATTAAACATGAATAATTGAAACTCGTTGTTACTCTTCTGTAATGAGATTTATAAGACGCACCAGTACGTGACACTGAACAATTTCCTTGTGTTAGTTAGGGATGTATAAGATTCACCAGTACGTGACACTAAACATTTTCCTTGAGTTAGTTTTAGATGTATGAGATTCGCCAGTACGTGACACTGAGCACTTCCCTGTGTTAGTTAGATATGTATAAGATTATCCAGTACGTGACACTGAGCACTTTCCTTGTATTAGTTAGAGCACATAAATTGTGAACATGCTTTTAGGGGGGCTTATTTGGGGGGGGCTTTTTCCGGGAGTGCTTATTTCCCTACTCCCACCCCATCAACAGAGATACGTATGCCGCTGGAGACGGTTCTGGTGGGAGGATTCGGGAGAGTGTGAAGTAGGAATTCTGCCATAAGAATTAATCAGTCGACAAAATCGACTGTCGGTCGGCTGTGTAACTATGCCGAGAAGACAGTTTGGAGACTGCCGGCGTTTGAATATTATCCGTGTGAGGCCAAACACCTCACGGATACTGGTTAATTCTGCCGTAATTCCTATTTCATAACAACTGCAAATTGTATTTTTACTTATTTTGTGTGAATATAATTTCAATGTTGAATACATTTCATAGGATATCATTACCTTGTAAAAGTATACCGTTATTAAATGTTGTTATCTCTTGGTTATAGCATGCAACTGCGATATCGATGGAAGTGTCAGAAGCAGGACCCTAGAAGCAAGGCAACTTACTTTAATTGTGTAGTCACTCTTGTAAGATGCACACGGAATCAACACAAACTGTCCCAATCCACAAACACTTTCATTGTTACTGACCGAGCAATACTCGAATACCTATTATGACGTATAATCAGCGTGCGTCGTAACTCTCTAGCGTTCACGTGACACACAGGGACCGAGCACCGTTGTAGCGATAAACCTGGTCGTTGAAAAATCTGGGCGCGTTTGACCTATATCTGCTACGAGAAGAGGTCGTATGCGCATGAGCGGAAATATAATGACCAGAATTTTCGTTATCTACGCGATAAATCTGGTCGTTGAAACATTTGGTAGATATTGACTGTTGCAGTATTGAAACGCCCGATAGGAAACAAATAAATCAACTATTTAATTAGGCTACATAATGAAACGCTTGGTTTGAAATAATTGATTGTTACATTGCCTGTTGGGGCTGCGTTTGATAATAATTGTATTATTATTATTATACTTCAAGTCTGAATTGGGTTTTATGCATGGATAGTTGTGGTAAATGGCAACGACACTGTCTAGGATACGGGAACGACTGTTTGTTGCTGTTATTGTTATATAGTTCGTGTTCATTATAAAATATGTTGATAATTATTGGCATAGTTTTTATTATACTGTATTCATATTTTTATCCGGTTAAAACGAAAAAAAAGTTTTTTTTAGAATTTAGGCGCTTTGTTTACCATGACATAATAATTGTTTTATTTATGATCCACGCATGTTTAGACAACATTTGTATTTTATTTATTTATTATTATTTTGTAAAATGCTTACTATTTATAGTGTTGATTTAGGAAAGTAATATATAAAGCGCTGCGAATGCTATGGATATATGCATTATAGAAAATAAAGACTTACTTGTTGTTCAATTAATTACGGGGAATCCAAATTTGCCATAATATTTAGTGTATATCCAGGTGAAAAGACGAGATTCCATAGGTGCAAGTTGGGTATTTATTTATGCTGGTTCATATTTGCAAGGCGAAATTAATGAGTAATATTAATTTGTAGTTCCTTTGGGAGTTACATAGTTGCTATTACAAAATAAATCAGACCTTTTACTAAATGACACATGTATTTGAAGGACATATTTACAATAAAATCATATTTTAAAGTAATACAAACATGGTCATATCGCCAGAGATAATTGTTACATAACTTAGAAACTTCCCTGGTGTATTCGTAGAGGTGCGTTAACAACTAGTGAAAAAGGTCTTACTCTGAATTTTACTGATTTTAGAAATTACTTGCATTAATTTAGTTTATACAGTCCTATACAACAGGGATTCATTCCCCATGGAGGGCACCTCTGCATCAATACAAGTATGCTATCATATCTATGCAGCATGTTTCAAAATGCAGATGATTCAGGCTAAAACATCAGATTGTTTCCTGATTTCTAACGTACATTTATAGAATACACCTGTAAAGTTTCTAAGCTATGTGATTTGTATCCCTGGAGATATGACCATTGTATGGTTCAAAATAGGGTTTGTCCATTTTGTTGGAGATGTGTGATACAGTGCACGTCCTGGTTTATTTTTGGAATAACAACTAGAGTTCTAATTGTAATAATAATAATACATTTACTAAGGATTTTGTTATTAGGATATTATAGGCACTATCCTGGTGCTTGTTTGTACTGACAAATGTACAAATTAATTGTGAGAAATTTTTCCAATGTATCTGTCATTAATGATAGTGTACAATTTATAAAAATGGCTTTCATAAATATAATCTACCTGTAATCATATTATTATGGTCAATGCTATATGTTAAACTTTCCTCCGATGTTGCCTATATTGTTAGTGCATTAATTGAGCAGAAGTAAACTTCAAGTCAGTTGTCACACAGTTTATTCAACAAAATTTAACAAATTGCATTTGCCTCTTCTTCGGTCAGGCCGAGGGCCTCCAGAGTCTGTGCAACAGAAACGGCTCAATGACAAGCCTCTTGTACGATGCTCTGCAATGGAATGTATAACATATCTAAAGAGAATTCATGTACATCCTGATACAGATAATACATACAATTAACACATAAAAACTATTTTCATCGATGCAGTAGATTCCAAGGAATCATTGTTAGAATAATACCTCCCATAGAAGTGTGTTGCTTAATGAATTTGCTCGTGCACCTTCATTAGTCTGCCTATGCAATTTAAGTAAGCTACTAAAATAGTAGAGTTCAGCGCAAATGAATGTTAGATTACACAAGCCATGTACATAGACAGCACTTTTAAGACTGTAGCGATAGGATATTTAGTAGGCATACATTGATCTTTTCACCTTAAAAGCACCACAATCCAGGTGCTAGTAATACATACTGTTTCATGTCAAATCAATGACTCAAAACATCACCCGACTCCAAAGTTAATTAAATTTAATACCGTTGTTGGTTCATGTGAGAATATCAAAATAAAAATAAAAAATCTAGGTCACTGAACTTTGACCCAAATCGCATACTGACCGCTTCGTTAATGCATGTATCTCTGCTATTAATAGAGCTAGAGAAACAATATATCATTGGAAAGCTAATAAACATGCACACATAACTAAATAAAATATTATAAAATTAAAACATTAGTGTAAATAAGAATGAATTTGACCTTTGACCTCAGACACCTAAAACCGTATCCTCTGATTTTCCTATTTTTTTTACACAATATCCTATGCTATTGCAGAAGAGTCCCTGAAAATATTACAGTGGGCAAATAATAATGTTCAGAGATACATTAAATTAAGTACACCCGTGGATGAAAAACAGCACCAGGATACCACCCAATACGAACATACATCATAGTCTCTGATGTGTACATCCATATATGTATATGTGCATATATATATATATATATATATATATATATATATATATATATATATATATATATATATATATATATATATATATATGTGTGTGTGTGTGTGTGTGTGTGTGTGTGTGTGTGTGTGTGTGTGTGTGTGTGTGTGCTCAGTAATTATAAATTGCATTACTTCACCTTTTTTAGATCCCTTCACATAGTATCTCTCAATCTAATGAAACTGCAATCATCACACATGAAGCTGATCAACTGTCAATGCAATTCAATCTGCAATACTTACCATATGTATTATGCAATACAATTTGTTCTTTTGTACGCTTCAACATAGCCACAAATCACATAGCATTACAGACAAAATGTACATGTGCATGATATTGTCCCTCTGATGGATAATTGCGTTACCATAACCCCTGATATATTGAATAGCAATTATATAATTAGTGAGCATATATACATATATGGATTTATACATCAGAGATTGTGCTGTAAGTTTGTATGGCACAGGTTATACAGTGCTATCCTGGTACAGTTTTTCATCCACAGGTGTACTTAATTTAATGTATCTCTGGGGACTCTTCTGCAATAGTATTGGATCCTGTGTACACAATATTAGCAAAATCAGAGATTGTGCTACATATGTTTGTATTGGTTTAAGCAGTGCTATCCTGGTGCAATGCTTCATCTACGGATGTACTTAATTTAATGTATCTCTGAACATTATTATTTGCCCTCTCTAATATTTTCAGCGACTCTTCTGCAATAGTATAGGATACTGTGTACATAATATTAGCAAAGTCAGGATACATTTTTGGGTATCTGAGGTCAAAGGTTCAAAGGTCAAATTTCAAACATTACAACATTATTATTTACACTATTGTTTTAATTTTACAGTTATATGCACATGTTTATTGGCTTTCCAATGATATATTGTCTGTTTCTCTAGCTTTATTAATAGCAGAATTACAGGCATTACTGTAGCGATCAGTATGCGAATCGGGTCAAAGTTCAGTGACCTATTCTTCGATGATACTTGACCTAGATTTTAATTTTATGTTTTATTTTGATATACTCATGTGATCCAACAATTGTACCAAATTTCATTAAATGTGGAGTCGATTGACGCAAAAATGGCCAAAAAGTTATTGATATGACATGGAATGACCCAGTTATAGGGTCTGTAAGTGGGTCACGATACATGGCGAGACTCCGCGCGACTGGAGGCGGAGCTGATTGGGGACTGGACACAAGAATACTAATCTAACGATGGATGACAGTTGTAGCTTTCGACTGATGAATACTTCGAAAATCAGGTAATAAATATTATGTGTTATACCTTTCTTATCTTAAATGTCCGATTAAATTTTGAGTTTACTACACTATCATAGACATATAGCGATTTACATAGTGCAGATAATAAACACGATTTTAGGCCGTATGTGCCTTTTACGAGATTTGCATTTTACATTGCTGTACGTTGTGGTTTCGATAAACACTTATATCTGACAAGTTGTCTAAATGCACATTACCATAACACATGTATACGTTTGCCCCAAACAGGCTGTACTGCGCGAAATATGGCACTCTTCATTATTAGTCAAGATCACCAAACACAAGTACTTGCCGCTATTGCTATGCAACCACCATAATAATCAATTAAAATTCATGATTTCCGTGACCGTTGTCACCGGCAGAGTGTTCCATTGCTTCTGCTGGTAATAATCCTTCGGACAATATAATTGAAACACGATTTAGGGAACAGTTCGATTATTACAAACAAAACAAAGTCCTATATGTTAACATGGATAATCTGGATTTCCTGCCCCCAACAGCCCCCAGCCTCGTTTTCGCGCACGAGACTTACTTGCCCTATGCGCAGGAGCAGAAATAGATAACTGAATCTTTCAGTTCTTAGGTGAATCTTTTGAACGCTGAAATATAAATATATATATATATATATATATATATATATATATATATATATATATATATATATATAATTACAAAGACATTTGGAACTTACAGTTGCGTAACATTAACAGCCAATGACCGACTATTTCTGTAGGCTGGCCAGGAAACGTTCAGGTGGCGTAATATGACCCTTATAGCGCGCCATGTGTTCAAGTGAAAACGTACATACTATATTTTAAGACCAAATGTTTCATCTGCGTGGAATCCAGCCTGACTTAATAACCATTCCAATATTACTACAGAGCAGTTAGTTTGATACATAACTGCGATTTAATAACATCGTGTTCGTTTATACAAAAAAATTGTTTTCTTAGATCTGCTGGCTGCACTCCTTATAATAATAGATTGAACTAAAGCTGCCCGCTTGTTGGGAATCTTAGTCTGAGGGCAGAGTCTCTGGATGTGTATCTAATAAAGACAACATGGCTAATATTCTTATAACAGGCAACTTATTTTGGTTCTTTGAATGTCAGCATATCATGCACGTCGTTGAGCACAACTTTACTAACCCGTAAAACACATAAAATGGAATGTGTCATACAAAATGAGACTTGTAGAATTACGGAAAATTAAAAATGTTTGCACATTCTTTTAAACATTTAAAAATAAACATCTGCTAAAATACTGTTAACTAACAAACTGTTACCAAACCTATTACCAAATATACCAGGGTATGTCTAGTACTACTTTAAGAATAATATTCACATAAGAATAATACTTATCAATCAATATTTCCTCGTTTTTCAACTTTTATACACCACCTATTTCAACCATCTACATTTAGATGCTCAACTTTGAAAATAATCTGCATAGGTAAGCTAAATGACTACACATACCTTTCAAACAAAGCTTCTTTCCTGATCCTAGCACATAGGCCCGAAGTATAAGCTGACAGAATGGTGGCAGAATCCATTAACCAAGAAATAAAAAAGTTGCTCGAAGCGTGGCGACTGCGCAGTCATCGTTCAAAACTGAAAAATGACAGAACTGATTAAGAAACATGATTCAACAAATGATAAATATATTATATAACTTATAATATATATATATAATATATATATATATATATATATATATATATATATACATGTTATCATCCAATAATTTACCCATCGCAGCCTTACATGATTTACACATGGATAAAGGACTTAAGTTTTTAAATAAAATAAATAGAAATTTAATTTAAATATTTGTTAAACCCTTTTTCTCAAGCGTTTTCCATAATAGTCATATGTTACCTATTTCTAGACACCAAAGCAATAATTGGATAAATGTCCTTGTCCCTGTCCCTGTCCCTGTCCCTGTCCCTGTCCCTGTCCCTGTCCCTGTCCCTGTCCCTGTCCCTGTCCCTGTCCCTGTCCCTGTCCCTGTCCCTGTCCCTGTCCCTGTCCCTGTCCCTGTCCCTGTCCCTGTCCCTGTCCCTGTCCCTGTCCCTGTCCCTGTCCCTGTCCCTGTCCCTGTCCCTGTCCCTGTCCCTGTCCCTGTCCCTGTCCCTGTCCCTGTCCCTGTCCCTGTCCCTGTCCCTGTCCCTGTCCCTGTCCCTGTCCCTGTCCCTGTCCCTGTCCCTGTCCCTGTCCCTGTCCCTGTCCCTGTCCCTGTCCCTGTCCCTGTCCCTGTCCCTGTCCCTGTCCCTGTCCCTGTCCCTGTCCCTGTCCCTGTCCCTGTCCCTGTCCCTGTCCCTGTCCCTGTCCCCGTCCCTGTCCCTGTCCCCTCCCTGTCCCTGTCCCTGTCCCTGTCCCTGTCCCTGTCCCTGTCCCTGTCCCTGTCCCTGTCCCTGTCCCTGTCCCTGTCCCTGTCCCTGTCCCTGTCCCTGTCCCTGTCCCTGTCCCTGTCCCTCCTGTCCCCGTCCCCTGTCCCTGTCCCTGTCCCTGTCCCTCCTGTCCCTCCCTGTCCCCGTCCCCCCGTCCCTGTCCCCGTCCCCGTCCCCGTCCCGTCCCCTGCCCCCTGTCCCGTCCGTCCCGTCCCGTCCCTGTCCCTGCCCCCTGTCCCTGTCCCGTCCCCGTCCCTGTCCCTGTCCCTGTCCCCTGTCCCCTGTCCCTGTCCCCGTCCCCGTCCCCGTCCCTGTCCCCTGTCCCCGTCCCCGTCCCGTCCCGTCCCCCTGTCCCGTCCCGTCCCGTCCCCGTCCCCTGTCCCCGTCCCCGTCCCCGTCCCTCCGTCCCCGTCCCTGTCCCTGTCCCCGTCCCTGTCCCCGTCCCCGCCCCCTGTCCCCTGTCCCCGTCCCGTCCCGTCCCCGCCCCCGTCCCCTGCCCCCTGTCCCGTCCCTGTCCCCGTCCCTGTCCCGTCCCCGTCCCCGTCCCCGTCCCCGTCCCCTGTCCCTGTCCCCGTCCCTGTCCCCGTCCCCGTCCCCTGTCCCCGTCCCCGTCCCCTGTCCCCCGTCCCCTGTCCCCGTCCCTGTCCCCGTCCCCGTCCCCGTCCCTGTCCCCGTCCCCTGTCCCTGTCCCTCGTCCCGTCCCGTCCCCGTCCCCGTCCCGTCCCTGTCCCTGTCCCCGTCCCTCCCTGTCCCTGTCC
>JAODUO010000571.1:262500-270000 GCA_025642075.2 Ridgeia piscesae
ATTTCTAAGCATACAGGGCGCAGACAGTACTCAAATAGCAAGTGGCGTGTCTCATAAACACCAGATTAGTCAAGTGTAGCGACTCGTCTAGTCGTCCATAACACACTACCACGCTGCTGGGCATATGCAGGGTACACGCAATATCCCTTTCATTAGAGTCGGCTGCCTGTTACACGAATACAGTTTTTGTTAACCCAATAACTCAAAATATGGCCGCTGGTAACAACTCAACAACTCATGCGCTTCAGTAAAATATTACGAAACGTACAAGTGACTCGAACGTTTTTCGCCAAGCTCAACTATAATGAAAATTAAGTTACTTTGTAAATTATTGTAAATTATTCTTAAGATATTTTCAACGTGCTACATGCAAACATGTCTAATTATTCTGCTACCTAGGTAGTGTCACGGCAACATCTGTTTAGATTAGGTAGTCATTATAATTGTTCATATGCTTACTCTCAAAGTAATATCATGGTACACAAATAAAGCAGTATTAGAGTAATTTCAGAAGTAATATAGGTATATGTGTATAAGCAGGGTGCCACATTGCTTTTACCAGACTGATTGGCAAGTACCTGAAAAAGCCAATAAAACATTACTATAAGTTGGGTTGCAAAGACACCTGTATCAATTACATTCTGACGTACGTGTTAGCGTGAAATGTTACCTTTGAGCACTTCGTTAACACATTGATGTTAACCTTTGTTTTTTGTTATAAAAGATCCAACTTAGTAGCGCAGCATAACAACTGCGCCAACGAAACAGGCAGCACGACGTGAAGTTGTCACGCTATCGTCCTGTTCTTGCGCGCAATCTCGCATTGTACCATGCCAGCCAGACGCCATCTCTTTGACGCACTACCTCTGACATTTTATTGATGTAAAACAAGGTAAGCCTGCTGAACGTGTGCCTTGGTATATCTATGTGACATTCTAGACTTATTGGCAAGCATTTTTAAAGAAGAAAAAGAGCGTCTGGTTTAAAAAGATTCCAACAACGTCGTCCAACCCGACGGCGTCAGCAGGACGTGTTAGTGGACACCAGCGTACGGCGCACTTGCATGCCAGTTCACAATGTGACCGTCTTTGTCGTAAACAGAAGCGAGCAATCATATTTCGGGCTGCTTACATAATATACACTATATATATATATATATATATATATATATATATATATATATATACACATACACACCCACACACACACACACACACACACACACACACACACACACACACACACACACACACACACACACACACACACACACACACACACACACACACACCGTTTTCAGCTAGTTAAGCAGCTGGACTACTTCTACTTTACACTAAATTATGAGTGATGACGTCACACAGTCAGTCGTGCGAACAACTAGGTGTGAAAACTGTGTGTCTTGCTGCCTTTGTCAGTTTACCCTTTGCGCAAACAGAGAGGCGTGACAAATTTACTTCTGACTGCTTCTGACGTTTTTCTTATTGTACCCATCCCTTCTTTTTGTGTTCACAGTAATTTATAAGAAATACGTTTGTAGCAAAAACAACTGGGGAATTGACGATGTCTTATTTAGGCTACCTGTAGGTACGTAACTAAAGCAGTGTCTCTCTCAGCGCCACTGTGTGTGTGGCTGCGGGTTACCACGGTTTGTTTAGCCTATAATAAATGAATCTGTTTATCTACTCTTAATGGCGGTGTCTAATTTATCGGACTTCAGAAGCGACCTTCTGATCTCAGTGGCGCAGCGCTATCTGCCAGGAACAGAGTTGCGGGACACACACACACACACACACACACACACACACACACACACACACACACACACACACACACACACACACACACACACACACACACACACACACACACACACACATCACACACATACACAACACACACACACACACACAACACATACACACACACACACACACACACACACACACACACACACACACACACACACACACACACACACACACACACACACACACACACACACACACACACACACTACAATAAACGTTATTCTGAGATGCACAGTATGCCGATAACAAAAGTATCCAGAACAGTCTCGCGGGGAACTTATAATAAATCCTATTTGAATATCCTCACCATATAAGCAACTCCAGAGCATGCCATATATATACATATATATATATATATATATATATATATATATATATATATATATATATATATATATATATATATATATATATATATATATATATATATATATATATATATATATATATATATATATATATTTACACTTGATCAATGACCTCAGTTTTCATAACAAGTACTATTCTTTGCAATATGAACATAACATATTTTCGGCGGCGCGATTCACTCATCACTGGCCGTGTTGCCAACTGTTTCACAGTCTTTGTGCCCTGTAGTTTACAATTATTTGTAGGGGACCGTTTCCGTTTGTGTCTCGTCGTTCTAGCTCGATAAGCTTCTGGTATTGACTTACGATTTGTCTTGGGTGTAACGGCTTCACGTACTTCAAGTTGTGATTTACGAACGGATTCGGGAAGGATTTTAGCATGAGCCACCGTACTTTTTGTTAGATATTTCCTGTGGGGTTTGGGGATGACATTGCATTATCACGCATAACACAAACTGCCGCATTAACTAAGTCGTCATATAACGTCATTCATGTTGATATACATTTAAACATATTTGATTTGTATGCTCCGCTACCTTCCTTAACGAAGTATGTGAACGATAGATGAAAACGTTTGTTGTACGATTTCTTAGTTGGGGTGGCCCATATTATCTGCTGGCTCATATTACCGGAATTTCCCGTTCAATAATTTGAACGTATATTGAAATAGAACTGGATTGAAATAAAAAGTTGACTCCATCAACTCATCCAAATAAACGATGTTGATAAGGGAAGGAATGGTCGTGTGAAGAAAATTCGACGATGTTTCCGGTTGAGTCATGCCACCTAAGCCAATTGTCAGTAACAGCAAGGATGTATGTTGATTTGGTAAGTAATCAATCACAGACAGTGAAGACAGCGAGGAACTTTGAGTGTAGCTAGCCGACTGTTACGTCTGGAATCAGTCCCGGGATTGAGACTTACGTTTGCTGATAGCAGCAGAAGTGTGGATAATTGAAACGTCGGTTTAGAGCGGGTAATGGGCAACAATGTTCTGGCAAATGTTAACGTGTTTGGCGACAGCCTATGAGGTTAGTGCGTGGCACCAGTCAGTCTACCAAACCGGGGTCTGTATTATTCCTGCAAGCACTCGCAAATTAGATTAACATTAAAAGGTAGTTAACATTTTGGGTTGGGCGGTTGCTATAGTATATCTGGATAGAAGTGTGTTATTCTGGCAAAGTAAATTAGAAATAGCGTCTCGGAATTTACTAATTTCATACAACCAAAAACAATACAACCTGTCGTGCATCCTAGCGAACACAGTATCGAGATTAATTCTGACGAAGATTAACATGAACATAAAGTGGTAATAATGATGATCCTGATGATGATAATAATGTTTAATCCTAGTGATTCTGATTACAAACCTGTTAAACGTAAGTCAATCACAACCACAACCTCCATCCTTAAATTCACACTACAGTCTTAAACACCACTAAATCGCGATACATTATATTCATGAAATTCTCAACAGGTTCATTTGTATTAGCGGAATACGCTTTATTATCACTTATAATGTCATACAGTGTTTCAGTATTGCTCATCGGGAATTTGGCCACGTGACACATCAGGTGCTTAACGGAGTAAATCCGTGTAGAATTTATATATTTGAATTCCATCTTTCCAGGAAAAAAGAGAAACACACGTCTAAACGTGAAACTGTAACTTTCTCATGAGAGTCAATTAGGGAGAGACATGACAGTCAAATGATAACATTGGCAGACACCGCTTTGCATTCGTCATCTCGCATTGTGGCGATCCGTGGCGGACATCTAGCGAACTACATGCGCCACCTGGCGAGTGCAGTTTCTACGGTCTGGTCCAACATTTGACGTGGCTGTACCAGTAGCACCGACAGAAGGCATGGCGGCGACTCTCTGCTCCAGCCCAATGCCAACGGTTGTCATCCCATCGATAGACCCAAGCTTCGGCGCCTCTGTTTCCACGGCTCATGCATCCGTAATTCTTCCACTTGGCCCAGCCACTATTCCAGTAGTAGCAGATACAAGGGCCCCATTGGCCCCATCCACTCAGGCTGGCTCCAGCCTTGTGGCTGTAATACCTCAATTTTCTTCTGTTTTGTTTCGCAATACGTTTCGCCCCGCGATGTTTTGGCTGAGGGGGTGTCGGAATGGGCTTTGCGTTGGGCGGCGGGCGATGCGGGCGACGAGCTGAAGACACAACAACACATGTGAGTTAACGTTGGAAAAAAATTGACCTACATCAAGGATGCTGGTTTGACCTCGCCTGTCTTTCCAAAGAAGGGTGTGTAAGCTTTAATTCATGGTTTAATAGGTAACTTCGCGAAATTAAACGGACCTTTCAAATAATTATTTAAATTTACTTATTTATGATAGTAAGGCCTTATATAATCGCAATCGTACAATACCTCTTTTAGCGCGAACTCCTCCAACTGAAAAGAAACAAATAAAATATTGCAATATATCTTTAAATATGTTGACATATTCGTTAACGTGGCGTTATTGTTGTATATTAATACGTGGAAAATGTGACACTTTGATCGCCCACCGATTTGCGCGCACCGCATGCATGCACACATGCACGCATGCACACCCAAATGTACACACACACACACACACACACACACACACACACACACACACACACACACACACACACACACACACACACACACACACACACACACACACACACACACACACACACACACACACACACACACAAATATACAACACATATTCACATAATATAAACACACGTACAAAAACATATACACAAATAAGCACACAATTGCACATATGCGCATTTTGACACGCAACACGCAACATGCAACACGCAACACGCTACACGCAACACGTAACACGTAACACGCAACACGCAACGCGCAACACACACACACACACACACACACACACACACACACACACACTCACCGGACACCTCTTCGCTGTCTTCAGTAGCATACACACTCGCTTCATCCTCGTCATTCTGTTGATCAGACACATAAATACTAACTATGAATTATATGATGCTTTATGGTGTACATTTTCTAAAATGTGTGAATTTAGGCTAATATGTTATGAACGAAACAACAAGTGTATTTAAACAAGAAACACGTTATTTTGTATACAACAATAATAATAATAATAATTGTTTATTTATAATAATTGTTCAGGGGTGCTTTACAATGATTATTCCTAATACTAATACTAAAAAGTTAATACAATACTACTTTTTTATAAAATATGGATATGCTAATAAAACAAATATGATATTTTAAAATACCGACTTAAATTGGCACACAACTACTCACTGTATTAAAAATGAATAAATAAGTAAAACAGCATAAATATGTAGTACATAAAAATAAAATAGTATAAATATCTAGTAAATAAAAATAAAATAGCATAAATATATACTAATTAAAATAATAAATAAAGTTAAATAAATATATGAATAGTTGACTGATTAACTGTGATCACAGAATGTCAAAGTAATAATCTGTTAACAGATGCGTCTTGAGTGCTACTTTGAATTGATTCACACTCGTACATTGTCGCACTGTAAGGGGTAGTTGGTTCCATGCCCTAGGGCTGCACAAGAGAAGGATCGTTCGTTATGTATGCTAGATGGCGACACGGTACAAGAACAGGAATGTAGACACGGACCAGGGCCCAGTCTCACTTCTCTACCACGACCTCCTGACGAGCCGCCAGGGCCGCGGCCGGGGGAGACCGGTGACGGCAGAGTGTGTATCTAACAGTTGTCGTCTAGATATGTCTACTGAATACAGTGTAATAGTAAATATTGCATTTGTACAATATCAATATACGCTATTACGTGCCATAGCGTTAGTTATCAAAGATAACAGTCTACATCCCGTTGTGCACTGTACAACTTCCAGGGCAAGATAACCAGCAATGTTACCGTACACACTTACTTCATCAGCAGCGTAAGTCACCACAAACGCCAACGCCAGGAAGGCGAAAACTAAGACGACACTCGCACGCATTGTCTCTGCAGTGCAACTCTGTAAGAGAATATTCGCTATAGTTATGAGCGTAATTGCCATTCAATAATGGTAGTCATTGCACAACCGGACATAATCTCCCTTTACAAAATGAAAAAATCATGTTATCAGGGATGCAGTCTTCAATGTAAAATAATCAAAACAAACTTACCTGGTTCTGAAACAAGAAGGTCTTCGTTCAGTTGTCGAGTCTTGCTCTGTCGGTGTTGAGTCCCACAGACCCTCTCTTTATATAGCAAACAAACCTGGCTGTCGCGCGTGGTAAACGTGCTCCCTGTGTCTGGCCAAAACACCAAATCAACCTTTTTGTCACCATTCAGATGTGCCTGTTATCATATATCGTGAATTTCTTCTGCATAAACACGTCTTCTCCGTCACATGTTTCTAAAAAGCTCGTTTGCATCGAAGACATTATTTATCTGAGTGTGTACGTCACCGTCGTATTCGATGTTTTCATCCCAAGAAGCTAGCTAACAATTTGTACAACATTGCTTTCAACGATCATAAATCCTGTTTCTTCGGCAGCTGTTATTTTAGCTGCTGTGATGTAACAGGTGATTTTGGTGTGTCTCTCTCCTCAACGTGAAGGTGAATGTTTTGACTCGTTCGTTCACCCTACATTTCCTTAGCTGTGCGAGTAAATTCATCCAACAGAGAGTTGTAAATGTTTGTGCAAGAATAATTATCGAATAGCAGTTGGATATAACGCCAGGAAGCAACGTGCACTCGTAGGTGAAAATGGGTGTTTGCGTCGAGCTGGAATATATTTTTAAACCGATAAGGGCTCACATGAAATTGTCAGTGCGGAAATGTATCAGTTTCTTTACGTTGGTTGCATGGAACAGTTTGACTAAAATGTGACCTAAAGTAAATATTGAATAATGCCTGTTTGTTTCGGCACGTAACTCACGCACACCCAAAAACGATCACAAATGCAAAACATATGTTCGCACATACCTACGCAAGCGCAGTTATAGTATTTTGTAAACCCGACCAGGAGAGCTTAATTAATGTAAGCTACTGAAGTTTACGTTTAAGCAAGTTCATTTCACTTTTCACGTTTTCCAATAATGCTGATAATGTCACACGTTTCCATTCGTTCTCCCGGTTTTGCATGACACAAATAGTACTCTAGCAGACATATACGTTGTAACTGAGTGATGCAGAAACTGAACATACATGGAACTCCAACAACGACACGCCATTCCAAAGCACAACGTTAAACGTTGTTTAACTTGTCCCTGCATATGGCTGGTAGTTTTTACATTTTTACGTACACAAACACGCGAACGATATTGTGAAATAGTTG
>JAODUO010000571.1:282500-285000 GCA_025642075.2 Ridgeia piscesae
GTTCATGAATACCCAGGATTGAGAACGTCACATTTACTATGCAAAGAAAAAACAGTTTCTTGTAGACACATATTTTGAACATCCATAACCAATGCATTTAATATGCAGTGACATCCTAGACTTGTTATTGTCTCGATGAAGTAAGTTATATATATTGTAGGTGTTTAGCAGCATTTGTCGTCGGTTAGTAAGATGCATGGCAATTGTACAGAAGTATATACAACAAGATGTACTGCATGTCTCACGACGGATTGTTAGGCTGGTCGCAAAATAGGTATTATGGCGGCAATCTTGCAACATTTGATTGCAACTTTTATTTATTTTTAGACGTTTAATATGTTACTCAGAATAAATCCTGACAATAAATCCGACGAGAAACGTTACAGTCATATGGGAGAGATGTGATATGAAATGCGTGGCAGTGTGTGTGATGTGACTTTGGATTGACCGGATGTACATTTTCCTTTAGGGAAGCATACACGAATAAAGGCATTGTTTAACAAGACTATACGTTGCTATGAACATGCATCGTGTGGTGCTGAAGTTACTTTTATATGACATCATGCAATTTGCACATGTCTACTGATATAATGCAATGCTCTATACAATAGGTTAATATTCAAAACGTTATTGAGTAACCTGTAAATCTCATCCCTGCTGATATATATATATATATATATATATATATATATATATATATATATATATATATATATATATTGCGTTATATATATATAATTTAATAATATTCATACGCGTTGGATCATAGCCAAGCTCAACTATAATGACAATGATGTTACTTTCTAAATTAATAAAAATTACGTTTTAAGCTAATTTGTTCTAGACGTGTACATGAAAACATGTCCTAAAATTTTGCAGCGTAGATTATGTAAAGACCCAATTTGTTTTGGTTAGGTGGTCATCAAAAGTGGTCATATACGTACGCTCAAAGTTACGTCGTAGCATACAAATCAGGAAATATTTACGTATTGTCAGAGTCAGTCATGGCGTGTTATGAGTCAAAACGTGGCCCCATGCGCAAACAAGCAGGGTGCGACATTGCTTCTATTCTCCTAATTGGCAATAGCCAGTAAGAACCAACCACGACACTAACTTCGGTTGCAAAGAAACGTTCGTTTATATTCTGACATGTGTGGTAATGTGAACTGTAACCTTCGAGCGGTTTTTTGACACGTTTATATTAATCTTTGTTTAAAAACTGCCAACTCAAAAGTGCAGCAAAACAACTTCGCCAACAAACCCGACGGAAACAGCCAGAAGTAAAGTTGTCACGCTTACGTCCGTGCGCTTACACGCAGCTATGCGATGTATTATATGAACGTTTTGAAGCAACGTTGCGTAAACAAACTTTCCCCAGCCAGTGCACAACTGCTCTACACAATGAGTAACGCAACAATGGTAACGTTTTAAAGAGTAAATTGAAGACTCATTATATTTGTGTAGCCTACAACTAACCTTTAGTTATATGTTTTAGTAATTGTTAAATTTTTGTATATTTTACACATGTCAGATAAATATCTAGACAATTTTGGGTGTGTGTACCCCAATTATTTTTTTTTTTATTTGCATTATTGATTTTATTTAGTATTATTATTTGTTTGAATGCATTATTATTGGTATGTATTAGAGTTACTGAAAAAAATATTTTTATTTTTACTGTTAGGGATATAATTTTTTTATATATATATAATTATATATATATATTATATATATATATCACATATATTACGTTCAATGTTTATGTTGATATTATATTCCATTCTAAATTGTCTTGTATTGTACAATAACTGTTCTAGTAATTCTCTGACGCAATTCCTGTGACATTTAAAAGTGCTGAACATGACTAACGGGCTGAACGTATGCTTTTCCAGAGCTACATTAAGTCTTTGGAAAGGTACGAAGCAAAAAGCGTTGCAACACAACCACGCCGGCAAAGACAACGGAGGCAGCAAGACGTTGTCCCAGAGTGCTGCGTGGTGCGTGGTGCGTGGTGCGTGGTGCGTGGTGCGTGGTGCGTGGTGCGTGGTGCGTGGTGCGTGGTGCGTGGTGCGTGGTGCGTGGTGCGTGGTGCGTGGTGCGTGGTGCGTGGTGCGTGGTGCGTGGTGCGTGGTGCGTGGTGCGTGGTGCGTGGTGCGTGGTGCGTGGTGCGTGGTGCGTGGTGCGTGGTGCGTGGTGCGTGGTGCGTGGTGCGTGGTGCGTGGTGCGTGGTGCGTGGTGCGTGGTGCGTGGTGCGTGGTGCGTGGTGCGTGGTGCGTGGTGCGTGGTGCGTGGTGCGTGGTGCGTGGTGCGTGGTGCGTGGTGCGTGGTGCGTGGTGCGTGGGGCGTGGTGCGTGGTGCGTGGTGCGTGGTGCGTGGTGCGTGGTGCGTGGTGCGTGGTGCGTGGTGCGTGGTGCGTGGTGCGTGGTGCGTGGTGCGTGGTGCGTGGTGCGTGGTGCGTGGTGCGTGGTGCGTGGTGCGTGGTGCGTGGTGCGTGGTGCGT
>JAODUO010000571.1:287500-290000 GCA_025642075.2 Ridgeia piscesae
GAGGCTGGGACAATTATTTTAACCTCACTCTCTCACTCCTTGTTACAGTTACATAATTGTTACTTTATCAGAATTTTTAGTTTCTGAAATAGTGGTTTGGTACGTGAATTATATGTATTGCAGCAAATAGTTATAATTGTTTTTTGTCTGTAGTTTGGTAATTATGCTTTTGAAACATAATAAATTAGTGTTCTCATTATGCCAACATTTATGTATCGTAGCATTAATTAATTATATAGCATAATTGTAATATTAACTAGTAAGGATCAGTATAATTTATTTAATGACCTTATAATTCGGGAACATTTGATAGCTATGTGAGTGTCCGAGATTAGGTTTTATTGCAAGATCATCCCTGTGATATTACAGTTTTGGACTCTTAATTTTTGTTTCAGCAAATATTGCGCAGTAATTTATGATTTATGTTTTGTCTTACGTACTTGAATATTTATATATAAAGAATGTTTATTAAGTTACAGCATTTGGTGATATAAACTTAAAAATTGAGTTGTGATAAAATAGTTGTATCATCTACATACATTACAAATTTAAATATATCAGTAACAATGGGGAAATTATTTATAGATTATGGTTTAGAAGTGGGCGTAGTATAAAGTCATGTGACATCCCCGTACGAATGGGAATCGTAAAACGTTTACGAGATGTTATCGCTGTGTTTGCACATACATGTATTCGTTGAATACTGTGTCACAAAACTAATAACATTTACATTATGTCGCACTAACGTCAACAAAATGGCTTCATATGCCTGGCTCTCCGTGCATATTAGTTCAGCATTGTTTTAGCAAGGTGTAGTAGATGTTGATATGGTATATGTACCAGGCTCCATTTGTTTTTCATACGCCTGGATGTTTACAGACATTCTCCAACTTTCGCAGCCATCGAACGTGACAAGGACAAGGAGGGTTCAGCATATGTCTTACTCTTGGTTGGGAAGATGACGCTGATCATATATCACGTTCAGTCTGCGAAATAATATTCATCCTACCTACCAAGGCTAATAACGTATTTTTAATGTATGCACGGACTGCTGCAACACTTATAACAACTGTAACATATGCAACACCTGTAACATTAGCCCTGATACTACTACACTACTACACTACCACTACCACTACCACTACCACTACCACTACCACTACCACTACCACTACCACTACCACTACCACTACCACTACCACTACCACTACCACTACCACTACCACTACCACTACCACTACCACTACCACTACCACTACCACTACCACTACCACTACCACTACCACTACCACTACCACTACCACTACCACTACCACTACCACTACCACTACCACTACCACTACCACTACCACTACCACTACCACTACCACTACCACTACCATACCATACCTAAACCATACCACATACCATACCTCAATCTATCTACTACTATACTACTCTACTACTCTCTACTCTACTACTACGTACTACTACTATCTACTACTCCTCTCTACTACTCTTCTCTACTCTCTCTCTCTCTCTCTCTCTCTCTCTCTCTACTACTCTACTCTACTCTACTCTACTACTACTACTACTAACTACTACTACTACCACTACCTCTACCACATTTTCATTAACACATCCATACATACATATGTGCATTATAACAAACAGAGAAATACACAAATAAACAAACACGGAAACGAGCAAACATGTGTGTGTGTGTGTGTGGTGCGTGCGTGCGTGCGTGCGTGCGTGCGTGCGTGCGTGCGTGCGTGCGTGCAAACATTCATTAACACATCCATACATACATATGTGCATTATAACAAACAGAGAAATACACAAATAAACAAACACGAAAACGATCAAAAAACATGTGTATGCGTGTGTGTGTGTGTGTGTGTGTGTGTGTGTGTGGGGTGCGTGCGTGGTGGGGTGCGTGCGTGCGTGTGTGCGTGTGTGCGTGCGTGCGTGCATGTTGTTGATAAAGTCCAGCCCCTAAACGACCTGAAACAAAGATCTCCGTAATCAACACAAAACCTCTAAGAAAACTTTCAGTGATGTCTCAAGCTGTTTGATGACGAAATGTCATTGTAATGTGCCGTATTGTAGCGGTTCGGTTCTAATGTAAAACCTAACATTATTATATTATACTTTATACTTCAATCATTCCTAGTTCACCATGGCAGTGTCAACAAAATTGGAGGTCACACACACACACACACACACACACACACACACACACACACACACACACACACACACACACACACACACACACACACACACACACACACACACACACACACACACACACACACACACACACACACACACACACACACACACACACACACACACACACACACACACAAATAAACACATGTATATATATATATATATATATATATATATATATATATCATTTTATAACATAAACAGCTCGGCGTATGCATGCACTTGCTCGCTTTCTGTTGCACTACACAAACTATCACATATACACAGTGAAATGGCACGCGGC
>JAODUO010000571.1:300000-305000 GCA_025642075.2 Ridgeia piscesae
TGGCTTTTGAAAGGTACGAAGTGAAAAGCGTTGCAACACAATCACGCCGGCAAAGACAACGGAGACAGAAAGACGTATAGTTGTCTCACACGAGTGCTGCGTGCCGCGTGCCATTTCACTGTGTATATGTGATAGTTTGTGTAGTGCAACAGAAAGCGAGCAAGTGCATGCATACGCCGAGCTGTTTATGTTATAAAGTGTGTGTTAACTAATTTGCCATTGCATATGTGTATGTTGTGTGTGTGTGTATGTGTGTGTGTGTGTGTGTGTGTGTGTGTGTGTGTGTGTGTGTGTGTGTGTGTGTGTGTGTGTGTGTGTGTGTGTGTGTGTGTGTGTGTGTGTGTGTGTGTGTGTGTGTGTGTGTGTGTGTGTGTGTGTGTGTGTGTGTGTGTGTGTGTGTGTGTGTGTGTGTGTGTGTGTGTGTGTGTGTGTGTGTGTGTGTGTGTGTGTGTGTGTGTGTGTGTGTGTGTGTGTGTGTGTGTGTGTGTGTGTGTGTGTGTGTGACCTCCAATTTTGTTGACACTGCCATGGTGAACTAGGAATGATTGAAGTATAAAGTATAATATAATAATGTTAGGTTTTACATTAGAACCGAACCGCTACAATACGGCACATTACAATGACATTTCGTCATCAAACAGCTTGAGACATCACTGAAAGTTTTCTTAGAGGTTTTGTGTTGATTACGGAGATCTATGTTTCAGGTCGTTTAGGGGCTGGACTTTATTAACAAAAAATGAGAGACAACTTTACACTGTCCGACGTGGAGTTTTCCATATTGTGAACAACACATTCATATTATTTGAATGTTTACCCCTTATGCAAACACACAAGTGTGAAATTCGTTTGTCTTGACGTCTCTGTCGGTTTACCCTTTACGTAAATTCACAGGTGTGACAAATATACGTCTTGCTGCTTCTGCCGTTTTTGTTTGCTGCTTTTACGTCTGGTGTGTGTTTTACATAACCCG
Organism: Ridgeia piscesae; assembly: GCA_025642075.2. Taxonomy (NCBI): domain Eukaryota; kingdom Metazoa; phylum Annelida; class Polychaeta; order Sabellida; family Siboglinidae; genus Ridgeia; species Ridgeia piscesae. Next base: position 300,971 of record JAODUO010000571.1, read on the forward strand.
TCTTTTTCTATTCCAATAACTTGTAGGAAATGTGTAAAAACATAGGAACTGACGATAACTTATGAAGGTTACCTGTAGTTCCGTAACTTAAGCAATGTCAGTGTGACCTCCAATTTTCTCGACACAGCCTTGGTGAACTAGGAGTGATTGAAGTGTACTTATATAATACAATAGTGTCCGCTTTTACAGTACAGCCGGACCGCTATCCATACGGCACATTACAACGACGTTTCGTCATCAAACAGCTTAAAGATTTTGTGTTTAGTTTAGGGTCTTTATTCATAATATATATATATATATATATATATATATATATTATAAATAAAGACCTTTATATATATGTGTGTGTGTGTGTGTGTGTGTGTGTGTGTGTGTGTGTGAACTTCAATACACTTTTGGCTGTTAATCTAGATCTTATGAGCAGCATTTTTAAATGTCACAGGAATTGCGTTTTGAATAGGACTAAATTATACATGTATCAGCAGGGATGAGATTTACAGGTTACTTAATAGCGTTTTGTTTATTAATCTCTTGTATACAGCATTGCATTATATCAGTAGACATGTGAAATTTCATTATGTCATATAAAAATAACTTCAGCACCACACGATGCATTTTCATAGCAACATAATAGTCTAGTTAAACAGGGCCTTTATTTCTGGATGTTTCCCTAAAGCAAAAGGTACATCCAATCAATTTAAATTCACATTTCTCATATACCACCACACATTTCATATTATAACTCTCCCATATGACTGTAAGGTTTCTCGTCGGATTTATTGTCAGAAACATCTTCTGACACAAGATACAAGAAGCTTTAATTAACGTCGGTTTTCATGTGAATTTAATAACATTAGCTCATCTGACAAACAAGTGTAAAGCAACGAAGCATAAAACATATACAGAGCATAAGTATAAGTTAAAATGTAGAAAATATATGATAGGTATATATAACTAATTTAAATGATTTAAGATATTAAAACATATTTCTGTGATTATTTGATTAAACTTATCAAAACAAAATACTTTAAAACTTTAAAATAAGTAGAATAAATTAAGGCTTTACAATATTTTACACATATCCATATTGCATGTATATAATGAAAGTTATATTCATAATATTGGCATGGCGACAAACATGTTCGCTGTTTACCTGCATATAGAACAATTGCATGATGGGCTATCCCAATTCCGGATCAGTCTGCGAAACTCGCCGTAGTTTACTGTTTTTCGCATTTCATTTGGCAGGCTTTTCCAGATCCGGGGCCCACCATGCACAAATGATTTAAGTCCATATTTAGACGTGTTTGCCTTAGGAACAACTACAGTGTTATCCTTTCGCATGGAATACTTGGAACATTTTAGCATGATGAGATTTTGATTAAACTTGGAGCAATATTATTTACAATTTTGAATACTTCGCATGCCATTTCTTTTATCCTTTTAACGTGGAGGTGTTCGGTGTTAGCGGTCTTTAAAAAGTCATGATGGGTGGATGAATAATCAATGTAAATATATCGAAGTGCTCTCTCCTGAAATTTTTCACGTTTTTTGGTGCTAGATTGGCTACAAAAATGCCAGATCAAAGGACAGTAGTTGAAGTTTGATGTTATAAATGATTTGAAAATTGCAAGTTTCCCTTGCTGAGTAAGGAGATGACCGAGACGTTTTAAGACCGATAACTGTCTAGCTGCCTTTTTGCAGAAGTTAGCGATTTGTGTATAAAAAGTTAACGAATGGTCAATCTCAATGCCGAGAAGGACAACAGAGCTTTCACAGTGAATGGTAGTGTTTTCAAAAGTAAAATTTGTTATGTCCCTTGTTCCCCTCTTGCCGAAGCTAATTGCTTGGAATTTGGATGGGTTAGCCTTCATCTGGTTGATATTGAACCACTGTAATGTAGAAGAACAGTCTTGTTGCAAGGTGTAAATGAGAGTGTCAGAATTTGAGTGAGCATAAGACAGGGTGTTATCATCAGCGTAATTGTAGAGACAGGACTTATCCAAAAAGTGAAAAATATCATTAATAAAAACATTGAAAAGAAGAGGGCCAAAATTAGAGCCTTGTGGTACACCTCTGACGATGTCAGCCCACTCACTGTAGTGAGGTCCTAATTTCACTCGCTGTTTCCTGTTGCTAAGATAATTACTAACTAAACTGCATGATTTCTCAGAAAGGCCGTAAGAGTTTATCTAAGAGCAGCATATGAGGGAGGAAATCAAAGGCCTTTGTCAAGTCCATGAGAATGGCTGCGACATACTCACGGCTGTCAAGTGCCTTGCGCCAATCATCTACTAGTCTCAATAGAGGGGACTGACACCCCATGCACGGCCTGAAAGCACCGAGGAAAGGGTTGAACATATTCTCCAAATGAGTGCTTAATTGGGAGTTGATGGCCTTTTCAAATAGCTTAGAGATGAACGGGAGAGAGAGAGAGAGAGAGAGAGAGAGAGAGAGAGAGAAAGAGAGAGAGAGAGAGAGACAGAGACAGAGACAGAGACAGAGACAGAGACAGAGACAGAGACAGAGACAGAGACAGAGACAGAGACAGAGACAGAGACAGAGACAGAGACAGAGACAGAGACAGAGACAGAGACAGAGACAGAGACAGAGACAGAGACAGAGACAGAGACAGAGACAGAGACAGAGACAGAGGCAGAGGCAGAGGCAGAGGCAGAGACAGAGAGAGAGAGAGAGAGAGAGAGAGAGAGAGAGAGAGAGAGAGAGAGAGAGAGAGAGAGAGAGAGAGAGAGAGAGAGAGAGAGAGAGAGAGAGAGAGAGAGAGAGCAGAGACAGAGACAGAGACAGAGACAGAGACAGAGACAGAGACAGAGGCAGAGGCAGAGGCAGAGGCAGAGGCAGAGACAGAGAGAGAGAGAGAGAGAGAGAGAGAGAGAGAGAGAGAGAGAGAGAGAGAGAGAGAGAGAGAGACAGAGACAGAGACAGAGACAGAGACAGAGACAGAGACAGAGACAGAGACAGAGACAGAGACAGAGGCAGAGGCAGAGGCAGAGGCAGAGGCAGAGGCAGAGGCAGAGGCAGAGGCAGAGGCAGAGACAGAGAGAGAGAGAGAGAGAGAGAGAGAGAGAGAGAGAGAGAGAGAGAGAGAGAGAGAGAGAGAGACAGAGGCAGAGGCAGAGGCAGAGGCAGAGGCAGAGGCAGAGGCAGAGGCAGAGGCAGAGGCAGAGGCAGAGGCAGAGGCAGAGGCAGACGCAGACGCAGACGCAGACGCAGACGCAGACGCAGACGCAGACGCAGACGCAGACGCAGACGCAGACGCAGACGCAGACGCAGACGCAGACGCAGACGCAGACGCAGACGCAGACGCAGACGCAGACGCAGACGCAGACGCAGACGCAGACGCAGACGCAGACGCAGACGCAGACGCAGACGCAGACGCAGACGCAGACACAGACAGACAGACAGACACACAGACAGACGAATGGGCGTTCGGGTGAACGGACGGATGGAGGACGGACGGAAGGACGGAAGGACGGAAGGACGGAAGGACGGAAGGACGGAAGGACGGAAGGACGGAAGGACGGAAGGACGGAAGGACGGAAGGACGGAAGGACGGGAGGACGGGAGGACGGAGGACGGGAGGACGGGAGGGCGGAAGGACGGAAGGACGGAAGGACGGAAGGACGGAAGGACGGAAGGACGGAAGGACGGAAGGACGGAAGGACGGAAGGACGGAAGGACGGAAGGACGGAAGGACGGAAGGACGGAAGGACGGAAGGACGGAAGGACGGAAGGACGGAAGGACGGAAGGACGGAAGGACGGAAGGACGGAAGGACGGAAGGACGGAAGGACGGAAGGACGGAAGGACGGAAGGACGGAAGGACGGAAGGACGGAAGGACGGAAGGACGGAAGGACGGAAGGAAGGACGGACGGACGGACGGACGGACGGACGGACGGACGGACGGACGGACGGACGGACGGACGGACGGACGGACGGACGGACGGACGGACGGACGGACGGACGGACGGACGGACGGACGGACGGGCGGGCGGGCGGGGGGGGCGGG
>JAODUO010000571.1:310000-330000 GCA_025642075.2 Ridgeia piscesae
TTCAGAATCGTACATGCAGTATTCGTGAACATCTATTTGCGTATGTTTCTAACATGCACCAGTTCCACAATACATACAATGACCGATAAAAGCAACACAGAATTGTTAGTTGTACAACTAGCTGACGTAGACAAAAGCGGAAGAAACCACTTTTACATTCTCATCTACCGGCCTGATTAAAAGAGCCACGGCAGCTTGAAGTGTATTCAATAATTAACGCCGAAACAAAATGAATATTATTTGGGCTGCGCCGGGAGCTTCAATTCAGCACTCCGATGTCGATTCGGTCAGACAACACAATGCTGGCAGACGGTGGAAGGGCGATCTGTTGACAATATTTACGCAGTTATGTTCTTCATTTTGCCACGACGAAACTAATGTTAGGTCTACACCGGCATTACTGATACTTGTCACGAAGAAAACACTTTTTTATATATTCTAAATTAGTAAGATGTTACCCAGAACTAAGCCTACTGACTGAAATGGAGTGTATGCCTCCATATGCCACGCCCCAATGACGACGCCGTGGTTATAAACACCCTCAATCCATGAGGTCAATATAAAATGTATAAACACACTGGTGGAGGATTTGAAGTCTTCCAAGACAACATGGCGGTTTACTAGACATTTCACGATGTTTGCGTGTACAAAATCCCATTATCCATTCCGCCGAAAATAAATATAACCGCCGTAAACGGAGAATAAAATTATGTTTGTATTTGTACGCCGTATATTCAGTGCTTTGAACTCGATACTTCTACCACTAAGCCACCGAGCCCCACTCTAGTGACATGTAATAATGCCGCAGTACAATCACATGACTACATATTATGTTCATGTGTGTAGGCATTGATCAAATCTTCATGAAAAGTCGTCAGCTTCAGCACCGCTCCGAGGTCGCTGTCTGCTTAGCTCCTCGGCCCAGGACGTGGCAAGAGAACATTTCAACGATCACATTTTCCACTTGTATGACCACTTCTCCCCGGAGATTCGCCAGGGGGCACATCAAATAGGCATTGGCGGGCAATGGACGGACGGACGGACAGGGACAGACGGACGCCCGGGCGAACGGGCGGGGGACGGACGGACAGACGGACAGAGACAGACGCACGGGCGGGCGGGTGGGCGGCCATTCAGGCAAGCAGAGATAGACAACAGACATTATATAATTATAGACAGACATAATTTCAAAGCGTGTTGCAAGCGAATTAAGCATCAATTTGGTATTTCGTTTCTTCTGTCAGTAGCCACACGTCATGTAAGCCCGCCCTCATACCCCAAACTGACATATACAATACAGTAATCATTATTTGTCCACAAATTGAATTTCATATCGTAATTATTCAAAATTTAGCACAACAACCTTACTACCATTAAAGCTGATTGAAATTAGGGATGTTATTATTTGTAAATAATAACATTACTGTTACAATGTTAACATATTATAATATAGGTTTGCCTCTATAAGTACACACCAAGGTCAGTCAGAGATACTTCATAGAGTCCATACATACGTGGTGACGTCATTACTTACTGACCTGATACCGTGCACTGCCTGAAAAAAGTAAAGACAAGTTCTTATATAGCGCATTATCCAGTCCTTAGGGCCGTTCAAAGCGCTTTACACATTACTTCCCTGACAGACCTGTTCACTCAGACACCATCTCGGCTTCTCTGTGAAGCATCTAGCCATGCTACAATTAATGCGATAAGTCTGCTCGTATACGTATCCACCACTGTCTATAGCCAGGTACTCATTTATACAGCTGAGTGAACTAGAGCAATGTAGAGTGAACGTGACTGCGATTTCAACATGGCGACACACGAAGCACCCAGACACGGCAGGAGACTGTTCTACGGTGAACTATATGCAACGGATAGTCGGGTGGGAGGGGTGGAGGGAGGGCAGACGAGTAGGTGGACAGGCGAACAGGCGGATGGGCGGAGGTAGCGGTTTGCCGCTGAAGACGTAGTCCAGTTGGAGACAAGGAGTGCAATTGGAGACACGGAGTGCAGTTGAAAAGGTCCGCTGTCCACCCAACCACCGCTCACACATCATCCACCCAACCAAGCCACCCCATCCACGTGTTGACGGACGGACAAGTTAGTCAGTCAGCCAGGCAGTAAGTCAGTCAGCCTGTCATTCACTTGCGCAGTCATTCGCTTACTCATTCATTATTCACTCACTCAGTCACTCACTCACTCACTCGCTCAGTCAGTCAGGCAGCCAACCGTCTGAACGTCCGTCCCTTCCTCCCTATCTCCTTCCCTCCCTACCTCCCCCCTCACTCAGTTATTACTCACTCCATCCCTCCATCCCTCCCTCTCTACCTTCCCCTTCCGTCCCTCTCTCCTCGCTTCTTCCCTACCTCCATTCGACCGTACGTACGTCGGTCCGTCCATCCACACGTGGATGGGGTGGCGTGGGTGGATGGTGTGTTAGCTGTGGTTGGGTGGATAGTGGGCGTCCTCAACGGCGCTCCGCGTCTTCAACTGCACTTCGCGTTTTAAACTGCAATCAGCTGCACTCTGTGTCTTCAACTGCACACCGCGTCTCCAACTGCATTTCGTGTCTTGTATGTATATTAATGTTGTGTACACAGGTGATTTTACACGTCATTTAAATATAGGAGTACAGCGAAGCATTGTGTACATCTAAAAGAGGATATGTAGGCTGAGATTTGCAGTAGCCAGGAAACAGTTCCGGTCGACAGGCGAGAAGAAGACGTCGAGAGGGCGAAATAAATGTGTAGTGACAGGGTCAGTACGTTTATAAAGTTATACAATCTTCGTGTACAATGGGATGACGCCGGGGACCACAAACCATAGAGTGACCGTGATGTCCGATTTTCGTTTCCTGATTCACAAACTCCACAGCATATTTGCTGTCCCCTTGTTAAGAACGTCGTCGTATATGGTTACAGTTAATGACTAAGCACTGGCGTGTTTTCAGAACGACAGGACGCGTGGCATGTCGAGGGTAGAGAGAGGCTCACCATACCCGCTGGAGGACAGACCGAGTCATGCAAAGGTGTCAGTGTAGAAACATTGCTGCGACAACAGCGACTTCGGTGGATGCATAGGACACGGCCTGCGGGCGAGGAGGGACTGGCTCTAATGATGATGCTTTTTAAGGAACTATTACAACAGACTGTCGAACTGTCCTGTTTTGTGGCAGTTCAGTGCGCGAACGTGTGCGCATAATGAGTAGGGATAGTGTACTACGTCATCGAAACATGAGAGGTTATACTGGCATTCTAAATGCTGCGTTTGACATTATCCGTTCTCGCCGCGTTGAAGCCATTCTACCCGTTCGGTACAACTTGCCAGTCCGTTGTACTTTTAGCGTAGTTTGAATTAATAAAACGTGAGATAGAACAGGTCTAACGTCGAAATATAGTCCTATCTAATTAATATCCACTTGGTTTTATGTTACTGTTGCAAAATAAACACTTTGTCTCTCAATAAAGTAGGTCCCATATAGAATACATCACCGACACAGAAGTAGTGTCAAACCGGAAGTTAGCGTTTTTAATCAAAAAGAGACTGATCGTTTGTACTCCTTTTTATGTTCGTAAAAACAACCAATAGTTCAACCGTTGAGACTTATGAAATGCATAAGCCAGAGAAGTGAGGGGAGGGGAGGGGTGGGTTCGCATCGTATGGATATCTCAATGTACAGGCCTGAAGACGTCCCATGCATTTATTCCTGTAAACTTAAAGAACGGTCGGTCGGTCGGTCGGTCGGTCGGTCGGTCGGTCGGTCGGTCGGTCGGTCGGTCGGTCGGTCGGTCGGTCGGTCGGTCGGTCGGTCGGTCGGTCGGTCGGTCGGTCGGTCGGTCGGTCGGTCGGTCGGTCGGTCGGTCGGTCGGTCGGTCGGTCGGTCGGTCGGTCGGTCGGTCGGTCGGTCGGTCGGTCGGTCGGTCGGTCGGTCGGTCGGTCGGTCGGTCGGTCGGTCGGTCGGTCGGTCGGTCGGTCGGTCGGTCGGTCGGTCGGTCGGTCGGTCATGCCAGTCGGTCGGTCGGTCGGTCGGTCGGTCGGTCGGTCGGTCGGTCGGTCGGTCGGTCGGTCGGTCGGTCGGTCGGTCGGTCGGTCGGTCGGTCGGTCGGTCGGTCGGTCGGTCGGTCGGTCGGTCGGTCGGTCGGTCGGTCGGTCGGTCGGTCGGTCGGTCGGTCGGTCGGTCGGTCGGTCGGTCGGTCGGTACGTCGGTCGGTCGGTCGGTCGGTCGGTCGGTCGGTCGGTCGGTCGGTCGGTCGGTCGGTCGGTCGGTCGGTCGGTCGGTCGGTCGGTCGGTCGGTCGGTCGGTCGGTCGGTCGGTCGGTCGGTCGGTCGGTCGGTCGGTCGGTCGGTCGGTCGGTCGGTCGGTCGGTCGGTCGGTCGGTCGGTCGGTCGGTCGGTCGGTCGGTCGGTCGGTCGGTCGGTCGGTCGGTCGGTCGGTCGGTCGGTCGGTCGGTCCACGATATACTGTTAAACAAAATGGTTGGAATGGAATTACCTGCACATCTGGTTCGATGGATGGCAGCGTTCTTACTAGATCGCGAACAGAGAGTAAAAGTCGGCGACGCTGTGTCAAAACCAGGGTATCCCAATGGGGGCGTTCGCCAGGGGACTTTATCAGGGCCAAAACACTTCTTAGTCCATATCAATGATTTGCAAACGCCTTGTCCTATTTATAAATATGTTGACGACAGCACTATATTTGAAATATGCAACCAAGACATGGTATCTGTTATCCAGGATTCTGCTGACGTTGTTGAGCAATGGTCTTATAATAATGACATGCGTATCAATACGACTAAGACCAAAGAAATGGTTACATGTTTCAGAAGAGACAGAACATTTGTAGATTCTCTGCCATATATGTACATGAATGGAAATTATATTGAAAAAGTGTCTCAAGCAAAGGTTCTCGGTGTAACTATATCATCTGGCTTAAGTTGGGATGCACATGTAGATGAAATAATTTCAAAGGCAAGAAAGAGAGTGTGCATGATTTATCATTTGAAACGTGCTGGTATCAACCAAAATGATTTGATTAGAATTTATGTATCTGTAATTAGACCTGTAGTCGAATATGCGTGCCCTGTATGGCATAGGAACTTATCTAAATATTTATCGGACAATACAGAAATAATTCCAAAAAGGTGTCTCAAAACTATATTTCCAGGTTATCAGTACGAAAATATCCTGCAGATGGTAAACCTGCCGACGTTGCACCACAGACGCGATAAATTTCGCTAAAATAAAGAGTAGGGATCACAAACTGAATGCGTTAGTACCAAATGGTCGAAGTGTGCCATATGCCTTGAGGTTGTGTAACAAGTTACCTTTCCCAAGGGCAAACACTAATCGCTACAAAAATTCCTTAATTCCTTGCTGTTTAGTGCATTTTCAGATAGGCTAGTAATGTACATATATTTTAACAGACAATTTCATTCGATTTAACGTTTTATTTATTTTTATTTTATAACAATGTTTTTGTAAAGTATATCTTAATGTATATGTTTTTAATTTATTACGTAGGTTTCCAAAGATGATTTTAATTTTTAACAAGATATGCTAACATTGTACATTCATATGATATTGTATGGAATTATTGATTTTAGTATGAATGTACATGTACAATCCAAATGTAAAGTTGCCACATCATAAATTTATCTTATCTTATCCATCCGTCCGTCCGTCCGTCCGTCCGTCCGTCCGTCCGTCCGTCCGTCCGTCCGTCCGTCCGTCCGTCCGTCCGTCCGTCCGTCCGTCCGTCCGTCCGTCCGTCCGTCCGTCCGTCCGTCCGTCCGTCCGTCCGTCCGTCCGTCCGTCCGTCCGTCCGTCCGTCCGTCCGTCCGTCCGTCCGTCCGTCCGTCCGTCCGTCCGTCCGTCCGTCCGTCCGTCCGTCCGTCCGTCCGTCCATCCGTCCGTCCGTCCGTCCGTCCGTCCGTCCGTCCGTCCGTCCGTCCGTCCGTCCGTCCGTCCGTCCGTCCGTCCGTCCGTCCGTCCGTCGTCCGTCCGTCCGTCCGTCCGTCCGTCCGTCCGTCCGTCCGTCCGTCCGTCCGTCCGTCCGTCCGTCCGTCCGTCCGTCCGTCCGTCCGTCTCTTCCTATCTTTCTATCTCTCTCTCTCTCTCTCTCTCTCTCTCTCTCTCTCTCTCTCTCTCTCTCTCTCTCTCTCTCTCTCTCTCTCTCTTTATCTATCTATCTATTATATATATATATATATTTTAATATATATATATATATATATATATATATATATATATATATATATATCAATCTCTGTCTCACTCACTCATTCCCTCAATCAATCAATCAATCAATCAATCAATCAATCGATAGCTCGCTCGCTCACTCGCTCATTCCTTCTCACTCTCTCCTCCAATTTTCCTTACGTGATCATGCTGATATCGTGGTGTGACGATAACAACCTCCATTGAATGCGTCCGAAACGCGGGAGATGATCACTGATTTCAGGAAGAATAAACCCAAATTGCTCCCATTATTATTAATGTTGAACCTATCGAAAGGGTGAACTGTTTCAAATTTCTGGGCGCGATAACACATAGTGACTTAGGGTGGGAAAAACACAGAAGCAGTAGGTAAAAGAGCTCAACAAAGGTATAACATCCTGCGCCAACTAAAGATGTTCGGACTGACGAGGGGGTTTCTTGTCCAGTTCTATCTTGCTTTCTCAATAATATTATGTGGCATCAGTCAGCGTCAGAGGAGCTGGCTTGACAGAGTCACGAAAACAGCTTCCAACATGGTCGGCAGTGCACTCACTCCTCTCACAGCTGTATACAACGACATATGCTAAATAAGAGCTGGCAACATTATCTCAGACTACGCTCACTCCGCTCATCATCTGGTCGATTTATTACCGTCAGTTAAACGACTTAGAAGCACCAGTTCGAAAACTATATTAGAAACAGTGTTTACCCCCCCCCCCATGCAGTAGCTGCCTTACCGGGAACGACATGTAGAACACAGCGGTAGAGACCTGGGAATGTTATCTTGTCCACTACTCTGGTCGGCTTGTTCTTTTTCTAACGATGGTTGGTGCTGCCGGCCGTACCTTAGATTAGCTGTGCTTACCATAATGATTTTAAATAGTTAATTTATCATTATAGAGACATCTTAAAGATAGTATTTATTTATTTATAGATAAATAATTTATCATTTTAAAGAACATTATATATATATATATATATATATATATATATATATATATATATATATATATATTATAAATTTATTTGTCATATTTTATTATATATAGATGCTACTTGATTCACACCAGAACACATTCCTATTTGACAAGAAATGTACTTGCATGTTGAAAATGGTAAGTAAAGCTTTATTATTACTAATAGTAGTAGTAGTAGTAGTAGTAGTAGTAGTAGTAGTAGTAGTAGTAGTAGTAGTAGTAGTAGTAGTAGTAGTAGTAGTAGTAGTAGTAGTAGTAGTAGTAGTAGTAGTAGTAGTAGTAGTAGTAGTAGTAGTAGTAGTAGTAGTAGTAGTATACACGATGCTATCCGTCTGGTTAGTAAGCTAACTATTGATTCAGCACCTCCAGGTGTCCATAAATACGTGGTGTGACGTCGCGACCAGCCACATATTGATTTCGATTGTCGGACACAATACCATATAGTCTGCTGACTGATATGCCAACATCCAATAAACGGTCAAAGATATATATATATATATATATATATATATATTATTTATATAATATATATATATATATATATATATACATATGTATAATATATATATATATATATATATATATATATATATATATTATACATATTATATATATATACAAACATATATATATATATATATATATATATAATATATACACATATATATATATATATACATATATATATATATATATATATATATATATATATATATATATGTATATATATATATATGTATATATATATATATATATATATATATATATATATATATATATATATATATATATATATATATATATATATATATATATATATTATCATCGATCACAGCCACAGATTGATTTCGACTGTCGGACACAATGCCATATTCAGACATTGACGTGTTTCAACATGGTCTGGCGATTCATTAGGCTGACCAGCACGGCATCACAAGGCACGTGACCTTAGCGGTCACGCTCTGTGGCACTTCGGTCGCCATAGCGGAGCGTCAACAACATATAGGCCACCTACACAGCAAACTAATGTACCTGGCGACACGATTTGCAAGCTTGCATTGTAAACACACGGGACACGGCAATGGATTCGCGGCGGATATTTCTGAGGCGCAGTTAACGTGGAACACCGCTTGACGGAGTACAATGACGGGGTATAAGTGGCTGATGTCGTAAGTTCGGAGCCGCAGACACTACGCCGAGGCCACGCACTGTGTAACTCCATAACTACTCAGGTGAGCACCATTTACACTAGCGGGATGTCTTTACAGAACTTTGTCAATGCATGTCGAAATGACTCTGATTGTGTGGCGTAAAGGCGTTTCACGGATTGTGGCGCAATACTCGTTCGGTGTAGAAGACCCACGGCTGTCATGCTGTACAAACTAGGGCGGAGGTGAAAAGTCGTGTGCGTTTGTGTTCAGACGTGTTTGCCAATCCGACAAGTAAACATAGTAGTGGTGTGTGCATAACGTTGTAGGCAGATCGTGTCGGACTTATGTGCTACTTCGGCGACTTGTGTTAAGACGGACATACTGTTCATTTGGAGATCCGAGTTTGTGTACAGCAATACCACTGATGTATCGTATCATATAATACAGCACCACTGTGGTACGTACTTTAATAAGTGAACAGGCCTACTATAAATTATACAAGCACTGTATTAATGGACACCGTCCTTGGGGATATGACTTCTGACACTCGCACACATACACACACCCACTCACGCGCGCGCACGCATACACACGCGCGCAGGCCGCACAAACACACGCACGAACAAACTATATAGAGTACCGTGTTAACTTCACAACGGGGTTTAAACCACCTATTACTAATAAGACGAGACGTTGTCATAGCAACCGTACATGCCATCAAAGTCCTCATTACGTTAAATCCGCTTAGACTCCTTATTAATATTACATAATATGACAACGTGCACGCATCATAATTGCGAAACTAATTACTTGAAAACAACAATTCTCCGGTATGTTTCCGTGCTGTCATATTGTCCACTGCAGAGAGTAACGTTTTGTTGAAGCCGCTAACATGGCTACAAGCAACTGTGGATGGGAGCGGTTGTCTTTGTAAAAACGGGCACGGGCGCACCCTGATACCGCAAATCACAGCGCAAACGGTGAACAGAGCTATTAGGCCACTCGCTCCCACACATTCACCGGAGCGGAACGGCTTGCTGCATGGGTGAACGAGGCTGCTCCAGTCGTCCCTGTATCGATTAACTCAGGCGTAAGCAGCACCAGGCTGCACAGCGACCCGCCGTGTTGTGATGCCTGACACCAACACCACACTTAGAGCCAAGGCGGGCAGTGACTGTTACACTAGTGGACCCGTCGATGACTTGGTGCTGTTGGCTAAAGGGTTCCTATTTGGTGGCTCACTTTGTCCTGCGGAGAAATGGAGTGTTTAGGGGCATTTTAAATATAAAACATACACTAATAAAAACTTGGGATTTGGGTGAGTGAAGGGTTTATTTGGAATATTTGTTTTTAGAAAAAAGAAAGAATGTTGTACTCCACAGTGAACCCACCGCGGGGACAAATCCTGTCCTCTGTAGACATTGTCCGCTGCGCCCGTAGTTGCAATTCTCTGACATTTTATAATAATGCTGTAACCATTTTTGTCAATAGAAAAAATGGGGACCCTGTTTGTATATACCCCTGTAAATAGTACAGCAACCCCGTCACTTGAAATACTGCAATGTATTGGTATTTCCATTATATGAGGGGTGGGTGTGTGGCATCAGTCCTATCCAATCTGTTTGAATTGTGGGATTTTTTTATTTACAAAGCTTCTTGGTCTTCGTTATTATATTCCTGAATGGCCTTGAGCATTACAACCGTAAACACCGTGGTCTCGCGTGCCAGTGACGTCACATTTAGTGCCACGAGAAGCACCATTAGGGCTCTGAACGGAGCAACGTGCTTCTTGGGGGCCTCTACTAAACGGCACATAAGGCAACGTTACTCGAGTCATTGTAGGTTAGATATAAGAACCTACTCCTTCTCCAAGAGAACAATAAATGACCGAAATATATTAAGTCAGCATTATGTTAATGACACCAGTGTTAAATTGATATGTTTAGAAATTAAACGGACAGTTATCTGACGTGTACGGGTTACACCCGGGTTAAACATGTATTATTTTTATGAATTATTTTAATACCGAGTCATTATTATTTATTCATACATTTATTTATTATTATAACGAATGTATTGTAACTATTGCAATACTTTTTATATAGTTTTAGTTTTACTTATTTTATTTTAGTGACCACGTATTTTATTTAGTAGCTTGACATTTTATTAAAACAAATTATGAATGATACTAATTTCTAAAGAAATAAAATTACTTTTAGTTGGACTCTCTACAAGTCAAAGGCTTCATTGTCCACATGCCGTCTGACGCTTAGATACCTCTAGACAACAGTTTTGTTAAATCTTGTTAAATCAATGAAACAACAATGAAACAGAGTTGTCATCAATATTAAATCAAGCACACGTATCACAACATTTCGCTTAAACTAGCAGCGGCTTCATACAACGAACCCAGAGGGTGTCACAGTTTGCTAAGAAAATACAGGTAAACAAAACAAGAACAACAGGGCGTAATTACTCATAGGTAATGCGGTCAGATCAAACGACATCGTCCATTGATCTTTGACGAACACATTTACTGTTCTGATAATATATATCCGATGTATGCAGTGTGTAGGTAAATCACGAGTCGTTCTTATTCTGTTGCATAATATCATATTAATAAATAAATTAATTAATTAATTAAGATATATTAGTATGCGCTGTACGTTGTCATAGCCAGTGGTCCGTGACGGGTCAGTCGGTGCCTGGACTTGACACGAGATGGCTAATGTCTACTTAATTACAAGTTATACGTTAATTAAGAATAAATGCGCAAACAAATATACTTCAGTATTAGAGCGGGGCATAATTATTTAAGTAGATATTATACAAACTGCGATTCCTTAGGAACTGACATTAATTACAGGTTGTACTTTGGTAAACAACCATTTTATTTATTATGGAATATTTTGGGTGCAGCGGACAAATTATGTTAATAATTTCAATAATAACAAAGAAAGGAGTTTCATGTACAACTGTAAATAACGTAAAGAAATGAATTCAAATGTGTCATTCATGGGGCGTCTGTCTAATGGGCAAGTCATTAGAAATAGGGCGTAGTACTATTTCGAATTGGCTAATAAATACTCGTCACCGCCGTCGAAGGTCGTAGATTTTGACCCTACTTCAGTGTCAACAAGGCGGCTTCCCGCAGTAAATATGTGACGTATTTGACGCGTAGCTATCCTTCCTGGTGTTTGGCATATTGTACTAAGGATAACCATGCGTAAATACCTCAAATATGTACCAACTTGTGTTTACTAAGCCAGTAACAACGCAGCAGTTTCGAAGATACGACCCTGGAACGTGCTCAATGCTATATAAAACACCCAGTTAACAAAAGGCGTTACTGGCTTCGTTTTTATTGCTATTATTATTATTATTTATTATTATTATTGTTAGTCATTATTATTATTGTAGTCATTATTTCCATTATTATAATCATCATAATCATCATCGTCACTACGACGCTGGCTAAATGCGGTTAGAGGGACATATTGTCTCCTTTTTATAAGTAGCTCTGTTATGCCCCCCCCCCCCCCATCCTCGCAAGCCAAGGTGTCGTGGTTCTAATCTACTACCCCTGGCCGATCGTCTCCGTAAAATTGGGGAGTGAGCTGGGTCGAACTATACAATTATAGCAATTGACTTCGCCAGTCGCTACAGCGTCAGTCGTGAGAGCAGCACAAATACCGGCCCTAATTTGAAGATGTATACACGACTGGTGAGAATCCCAATATAATCACCTACTCACGTCTAGCCTCGATTACCCATGCTCTCCGAGGGCAGAGCTTTTAAGCCCTTGACATTCCCTGTTTTGCGTTTGTGACCGTCAAGGACACCTAACCCCATCACGGAGTAGAGACGCTGATTGGTTCTCAAGACGAATTTGATATAAAAAATAACTAAAGATACCTTTTTATCAGATCATACTATGCGATAAAACCTATTCAAAATTAAACTTATACTGGAACATGTCATACGCAAAACAAACACAAATTAAAAAAACGCGTTGTTAGTTTCTCATCTCAGTTTATATTTTCTACTTTTCATTTTGTGTGTAGATAATTGATAACTTCCAGTAGTTAACAAAAAACACTTATACTTAGTATTATACACGTAAATTTGCTAATTAATCCAAAACAGTGAGGCTGTAAATATATCTTAATTAATTAGTTCTGACGGCTACAGGCAGGGGCTGTACGTAAGGGTTACACAAGCAAAGCGCACGTTTCACCATCGGCGAAGTGACGCAGCTGAGCAAGAGTCGGTGAAGTCTGACTAGTTCACGTCCGAAACTTGCATAAAACACGAGCAGCATATGGCTTAAATCACCCAAAATATGACGTCACATAACCGGAGGCCGAATACACTCCTCGTCGGCGACTTCACTGGCTGACGTTGAAAGAGGAGTTTTTGAAAGGGACGGATAGAAACAGTTGGTAGAGACATAATCAGCCGCAGCGACCCCTGGTGAGCGAGGGTGTGCCCCAATGCGACTCCTTTCTATGATTCATCTCATAATAATAATAATAATAATAATAATAATAATAATGATAATGATAATGAGAATGATAATGAGAATGAGAATGAGAATGAGAATGAGAATGAGAATAATGAGAATGAGAATGAGAATAATAATAATAATAATAATAATAAGCTAACTTGCTTGTAAATGCTCTTTATACAGGATGTCATCAATATACACGCAGTGAACATACATTGATGCGCTGTAATAAAATATTTAAGCTGCACATTCATACATAAATAATATTGTATCCTGGCTTGTGGCTTTTAACTACGTAGTGTAACAAACCCGTCCACCTTTTGGTTGTCACCATGATGCTGTTGCGTGTAGCTATAATGTGTACATCACTGTATTTTGTTAGGGTTAATGTGGCGGCGATTTAGGTCAATGTTGTGGTCCAGTAATTTCGCACACGGATTAACAATTGTTTCTGTTTTACACATAGTGTACACATAGTGTACACGACTGTACTATTCTTCCTCGCCACCCTCAGGCGTCCTGATCACTTACCCATTCTACCATGCCCCTCGACGATAGTTCCACAACAGCTCAATCGTCGGCAGTTATCCCATCCTTTCAAGATCTACAAATCGCGCGATATCAGAGCGCTTTACACTTTATTCTTTGGCAGATATATTCAATCGAGAATCATCTCGACTTCTCCGGGAAGCATAAAGCCATGCTGACAAATAATGCGCGAAAACAATTCACACACAACACAAACACACACTATATATATATATATATATATATATATATATATATATATATATATATATATATATATATATATATATAATATATGCCACTATAGCATAGCCATGTAATCATTTATATATTTAAGTAAATTGTATCAACGTAAACTTCATCGGATTCAAACCTTTGTTCTCCGAAGTTCTAGTTACTGAGTCGCTGTACTCGTCTCTATCTTTCTAAGTATAATGTTATTGATTTCAATACATCATTTTAAGATATTACTGATATAAAGTCTCGCTTTTAATAAGTAATTAACATCGATTGATATTATTTCGACAGATGAGACATCAAAGAAGACACGGATAAAACCATGACGGCCAACGCTAATCTGGACGGCGACTTTGTGGCTCTACAGCAAGCGCAGGAGGTACGCTACGGTTCACTGAACACCGGAGAAGTTGTGTTGTAGTCTGTAATAGTATTCTGATTGCTGATTATATTATTGTTATTGTCGCATTTTTGTTAGAGTGATATAGCGACACCCTGTTGATTCCACTGGGATGACTGGAAACATAATTTTCAACGCTTGATATGCATGTGTGTGCATGTATGTTTGTGTTTGTTATATATATATATATATATATATATATATATATATATATATATAAAATATATATATATATATATATATATATATATATATATATACATGCACACACGCACGAATATGAGAATCAATTGCATATCAAGCGTTCAGAATCATTGTGTTTGTCTTCCAAGCTATCACATCGTACCCTCTCCTAATGCAGGTGAAGAAAGCAAGACAAGAGAATGAGAAAAGGGAGTCGCTTCATTTCAAAGCCGCTTCCGAGAAAACTGTCGTCAAAAACCACGTGGCAAACAACCAATCGACGCCCGCGCAGACGAAAACGAGGCCGGATGTGACGCAATACCGGGACGCGCTCTTCCAAGCCGCCCAGCGAGACGATGTCGAGGCAGTGCGTGGGCAAGTGGCGGAATTAGAACGGAATGGATACAAAGTCAGCGAACCGGAATTAACAGATCAAGAAAATGGGGCAAACTTGTTGCATTATGCGCTGGAAAATGGCCACGAAAAGGTGAACACACTCATTGGTGTATATGTCGGTGTCTATCTAACTAATTGCACGCATGTAGTAATGTTCTCGACCATAAGGTGTGCAAATGTGTTTCAGCATTGACCAATGTGTAGCATAATACAGTAGCATGTGGTATCTCGCATGCAGTGCTGACACCGTGTGGTCGGTATTGCAAGTGATGGTAACAATTATAATAATGACGTCGTTACCCATGATGGTTCATGCAAATAATTACGTAAAACATAAGTAATATCATGTGTCATGTAAATGTCACGCATCGAACGTAATTCGTATAAGATCGTGTGTAAAATGTTCCTAATTTGATTTCAGGTCGCCACTTTCTGTATCGAACATGGAGATGCCGATTTTCTTATGGCGGAATTCGACGTCATCGTTAAAAAGGTAACCGAATTACTCATTCTTGAGGATGCCTATGGCCCAACATAATTTGTAAGTGACATTGCAAATAGATGATAATTGTAAATAATATCGCGTTGTGCCACGCTGTTGTCTAATTTTGTTTAAAAAGGTTTTCATTTTATAGACAATTCATCGCTACTTGTTCTTTTAGAAAATCATTACGTTTGTTGTAATCCCCTTGTCAAAAGGTTACACTGAGAAAATATGATATTACAAGGGGCTAACCGGTGTGTTTGTCAAACAATTGCAGGTAGGTTCAAAGAAAACTTCGCTGCATATACTAGCACAAGCGGGGGACATGAACCGTCTACAGAGTGTGCTGGATCGCATTGCTGAAGGTCCCCGCAAGGTGGCGTTTCTGCATAGGTTTGTATTTCAATTAGGTACCGTTGGGCAGCATTCAATAATGACGACAATAATTACAAAGCAACACTATTTGTGTTTGCATGTTAATAGCACGAACTGATGTTTTCTTCAAGGACCACGACGCGATGTAGTGATTTTAGCAGTCTTAAGGCCAGCTGGACGCCGCGATAGGACACCGCTATAGATGTAACTTTTATTTAATTAGTCACCTATTGAGTACGCGTGTGTGTACATGTTAGATATATAGCTAGAGTGACATGTTGTATTGGGTGTTATCACAGTTTAGGGATCCGCGTACACCCTACAAGTTTATGTATGTGATATATAACTGACAGGAAGTTGCATCTGATGTTTTGATCACATGGGCCAAACGAACTACGGCAATGTTTTGGTATACAAAATGAAACCAGATCTTAATTTTGCCCGAATCTTCCGATGACGTGTGTTGAGCCCAGAAAGCGAACAAGCTGAAGTTATAAAGTTACGGATGCAGAAAGAAAAGTTTTCACTTTTACTGATTGTGATTATTTTCTGTTAGTTTCTCAAGGGTAAATTATCAAAGCATGTCAACCTGGCTAAGTGGACTTTAATGGCATACGTATTTATTGGTATATACAATATCAAGTGATGCGATATTGTGATAGATGACAGAAAACAGAGCATGATGACAAGTGACTGAACTGAATATGATTACAGGTGACAGAGCATGGTGCCAGGTGACGGAGTATGATGACAGGTAACAGATCATGATGACAAGTGACTGAATATGATGACACAGCATGATGACAGGTGACAGAATATGATGACATGAAATACAGCATGATGACAGGTGACAGATTATGACGACAGGTGACAGAGCATGATGACAAGTGACTGAGCATGATGACAGGTGACAGAGCATGATGACAGGCGACAGAGCACGATGACAAGTTACTGAGCATGATGACAGGTGACTGAGCATGACGACAGGTGTCAGATTATGACGACAAGTGACTGAGCATGATGACAAGTGACTGAGCATGATGACAAGTGACTGAGCATGATGACAGGTGACTGAGCATGATGACATGTGTCAGATTATGACGACAGGTGATAAAGCATGACGACAAGTGACTGAGCATGATGACAAGTGACTGAACATGACGACAGGTGAAATAGCATGATGACAGGTGTCAGATTATGACGACAGGTGACAGAACATGATGGCAAGTGACTGAGCATGATGACAGGTGACAGAATATGATAACATGAGATACAACATGATGACAGGTGTCAGATTATGACGACAGGTGACAGAGCATGATGACAAGTGACTGAGCATGACGACAGGTGACAGAGCATGATGACAAGTGACTGATCATGATGACAGGTGACTGAGCATGACGACAGGTGTCAGATTATGACGACAAGTGACTGAGCATGATGACAGGTGACTGAGCATGATGATAGGTGACTGAGCATGATGACAGGTGTCAGATTATGACGACAGGTGACAAAGCATGATGACAAGTGACTGAGCATGATCACAAGTGACTGAGCATGATGACAGGTGAAATAGCATAGTGACAGGTGCCAGATTATGACGACAGGTGACAGAGCATGATGACAAGTGACTGAGCATGATGTCAAGTGACTGAGCATGATGACAGGTGATAAAGAATGATGACATGATATACAGCATGGTGGCAGGTGTCAGAGTATGACGACAGGTGACAGAGCATGATGACAAGTGACTGAGCATGATGACAGGTGACAGAGCATGGTGACAAGTGACTGAGAATGATGACAAGTGACTGAGCATAATGACAGGTGACAGAGCATGATCACAAGTGACTGAGCATGATGACAGGTAACAGAGCATGATGACAAGTGACTGAATATGATGACACAGCATGATGACAGGTGACAGAATATGATGACATGAGATACAGTATGATGACAAGTGTCAGATTATGACGACAAGTGACAGAGCATGATGACAAGTGATTGAACATGATGACAGGTGACAGAGCATGATGACAAGTGACTGAGCATGATGACAGGTGACTGAGCATGACGACAGGTGTCAGATTACGACGACGATAAGTGACTGAGCATGACGACAGGTGACTGAGCATGATGACAGGTGACTGAGCATGATGACAGGTATCAGATTATGACGACAGGTGACAAAGCATGATGACAAGTGACTGAGCATGATGATAAGTGACTGAGCATGATGACAGGTAACAGAGCATGATGACAAGTGACTGAGCATGATGACAGGTAACAGAGCATGATGACAAGTGACTGAGCATGACGACAAGTGACTGAGCATGACGACAGGTGACAGAGCATGATGACAAGTTACTGAGCATAATGACAGGTGACAGAGCATGGTGACAAGTGACAGAGCATGATCACAAGTGACTGAGCATAATGACAGGTGACAGAGCATGATCACAAGTGACTGAGCATGATGACAGGTGACTGAGCATGATGACAGGTGACGGGGTATGATGACAGGTAACAGAGCATGATGACAAGTGACTGAATATGATGACACAGCATGATGACAGGTGACAGAATATGATGACATGAGATACAGTATGATGACAAGTGTCAGATTATGACGACAAGTGACTGAGCATGATGACAGGTGACAGAATATGATGACATGATATACAGCAATATGACAGGTGCCATATTATGACGAGCATGATGACAAGTGACTGAGCATGATGACAGGTGACAGAGCATGATGACAAGTGACTGAGCATGATGACAAGTAACAGAGCATGATGACAAGTGACTGAACATGATGACAGGTGACAGGTCATGATGTCAAGTAACACCGCATGATGACAGGTGATAGAGAATGATGACATGAGATACAGCATGGTGGCAGGTGGCAGAGTATGACGACAGGTGACAGAGCATGATGACAAGTGACTGAACATGACGACAGGTGACAGAGCGTGGTGACAAGTGACTTAGAATGATGACAGGTGACTGAGCATGAAGACTGGTGACAGAGCATGATCACAAGTGACTGAGCATGGTGACAGGTGACTGAGCATGATGACAGGTGACGGGGTATGATGACAGGTAACAGAGTATGATGAGAAGTGACTGAATATGATGACACAGCATGATGACAGGTGAGAGAATATGATGACATGGGATACAGCATGATGACAGGTGTCAGATTATGACGACGGGTGACAGAGCATGATGGCAAGTGACTGAGCATGATGACAGGTAACAGAGCATGATGACAAGTGACTGAGCATGATGACAGGTGACTGAGCATGATGACAGGTGACTGAGCATGATGACATGTGTCAGATTATGACGACAGGTGACAAAGCATGACGACAAGTGACTGAGCATGATGACAGGTGACTGAGCATGATGACAAGTGACTGAGCATTATGACAGGTGACGGAACCTGATGACAATTGACTGAGCATGATGACATGTGACTGAGCATGATGACAGGTGACTGAGCATGATGACAGGTGACAAAGCGTGACGACAAGTGACTGAGCATGATGACAAGTCACGGAACATGATGACAATTGACTGAGCATGATGACAGGTGACAGAGCATGATGACAGGTGACAGAGCATGACGACAGATGATACAGCATGATGACAGGTGACAGAGCATGATGACAGGTGACAGAGCATGATGACAGGTGACAGAGCATGATGACAGGTGACAGAGTATGATGACAGGTGACTGAGATGATGACAGGTGACTGAGCATGATGACAGGTGACAGAGCATGATTAGTAGAGAACATCATGTTACCAGGTGACAAAACCATTCAGTTATTTTATTTTATTTTACCCGTGTACTCCTTTATCGTTCAAAACACTGCCGGATGTGTAATGAGTTCAGGTGTTAACTCATACCTCCGTTTTTGCTCCCCCCCCCCTTCCGGCAAGAAGTGTAACATCCTGTTATTCAACAGAACTATATTTCACCAATCCAGTTAATAATTAACCTGAAACAAACTGTTTTTGCTCCCCCCCCCCCCTTCCGGCAAGACGTGTAACATCCTGTTATTCAACAGAACTATATTTCACCAATCCAGTTAATAATTAACCTGACACAGACTGTGTTTCTATCTGCTAGGACCGTACTGATGGAGATCGAAGGCCAACGACCGCGCCATCTGACGGCTCTTCACATCGCCGCGTTGAAAGGCCACACGGATCTCGTAGAGTACCTCGTGAATCTCGGCGTCAGCGTGAACCTGCAGAACAATAAAAACGACACGCCGATACTGTGGGCCGCCCGCTGGAACCACGGGGTGAGATATGGCCGCCATTTGTGTTCTCGCGCGACACCGCCTCACTAGATGGCGCTGCACGCAGACCCGCGCCTCACTGAGCGTTTAAGACGAGTCTTATGTCACACTGCATTTAATGTACTGCTTGATGCAACACCATCGTTTCACTCCTGTTGTTATGATAGTTATATCAGTTAATATTTTATATGTAAGTTTAACTTTCAAGTTAATGGTAGGCTGTAGTTT
>JAODUO010000571.1:332500-335000 GCA_025642075.2 Ridgeia piscesae
AACATCTCTGCCCCTATGCAGTCTCGTGTTTCAACAGTTGCTTTAAAGTAACATTATTAATTTTCTTGCTGCCCTTTTCTACGTTTAAATACCTCAAAATAAATGTCATCACTCACGAATAGACCTGGACATCCGACTTCCGCAATGTATCAGTTATACGTCTACATGGTGCCGCTATAATTACATGTCAAAAGTGTGCGGTATTTTACCCGATTTGTGTCTGATGCAATATTGTAGTTCGGCATGTTTCACAAAGGTTAACACAACAGCTTACGAGTGAAGGGAATACTAGCGTGCCTTTTACTTTGGCAGGGTGTTGCTAAACAACAGTGCTTCCATCGATGCCGCTGATGATATGGGTAACACTGCGCTCATCCACGCGACCAAGAGAAACCACTTGGAAGCCATTGCAGTACTCATCAGGTAACATTTAAAATAAATCTTCAGCACCGTAGTTTTCATCGCGGTCACCAATAGCGTCATCATAATTATCAACATTATTAATAGCATCGTCGTCTTCGTAAACCATCTTCATCATGATGACCATTGTCATTGTAATTATCACAAATACCATCAACATAGCCATTGTCATAATTGTCATTTTACATCACATTCATCACCACCAATACGTTCACCGTCATCATCAGTATCATCATTACCATTATTATTAAAATAATAACTGTCATTATCATATTCACAAACGTCACTATCATCTTCGTCGTCACCACCGCTACCACCATCATTGTCATCTTCACAATCGTATTAGTATCTGTATCATCACAATCATCACTGCAATAACTACCGCAGCTATCATCATCACCACAACTCCCATCATCATCATCTCCCTCCTCTTCTTCCACAACCAACACTATCTATTCTAAATAATATCATGAACAAAAATCTATAGTCAACCGTGTTGTGTGTGTGTCTGTGTGTAGGTGCGTGCGTGCGTGCGTGCGTCGCGCGCGTGTGTGTGTGTATGTGCGTGCGTGCGTGTGTGTGTGTGTCTGTGTGTGTGTGTGTGTGTGTGTGTGTGTGTGTATGTGTGTGTGCGTGGTGTGTTTGTGGGTGTGTGTGTGTGTGTGTGTGTGTAGTGCGTGCGTGTGTGTGTGTGTGTGTGTGTGTGTGTGTGTGCGTGCGCGGTGTGTGTATGTGCGTGCGTGCGTGTGTGTGTGTGTGTCTGTGTGTATGTGTGCGTGTGTGTGTGTGTGTGTATGTGCGTGCGTGTGTGTGTGTGTGTGTGTGTGTGTGCGTGCGTGGGTGTGTGTGTGCGTGTATGTGTGTATGTGTGTGTTTGTGTGTGTGTGTCGTGCGTGCGTGCGTGCGTGTGTGTATGTGTGTGGGGCTTGCGTGTGTGTGTGTGTATGTGTGTGTGCGTGCGTGTGTATGTGTGTGTGCGTGCGTGTGTGTGCGTGTGTGTGTCTGTGTATGTTTGTGTGTGCGTGCGTGTGTGTGTCTGTGTGTGTGTCGTGCGTGCGTGCGTGTGTGTGTGTGTGTGTGTGTGTGTGTGTGTGGTGGTGTGTGTGTGTGTGTGTGTGTGTGTGTGAGAGGAGTGTGTCCGTATGTGCGTATGAACGAGTGTGCGTTTCCATGTCAGTGTGTGTGTCCGCATGCGTGTACGTGTGTGCGCGTTCGTGTCCATGTGCGTGTGTGTACGGTTACGTTTGCATGCGCGCCTGTGCCATTTACTCAACGTGGAATGATAACGCTCTTACGACATGTTCCAGCCACGGCGCAAGTATTGAAGCGAAGAATCGAACGGGCGCCATGGTGTGGGACTACGCGATTGAGAGCAGTGACGGCGAACTGTTGAAGGCCCTGGTGCAGGTCTACAAGGAGACAAAGGGCATTTCCGAGAAGGGGCGGCACTTGTTTAAAGGTACGTGACGTGTGTGTACCTGCATGATCAATGCTCTAGCTCTAGACTGCATATATAGGCAGGCTGAACGACAGATGTGACGGACGTGTGTGTTGAGGCGGAACAGTTCAGATTGTGGACAAATAGTTCCGGTTGAATAGATTATGGCGTGAGATGGGGTGTAGATTTATTTCTTATGGGATGCAGTTTGATATGTTTCTGGAGTGAGAAGGTGATAGCCCAATGCTGACGTGTCTAACTGGGATGATGCAGTAGAAGGCGTTTGGATTCGACAAATGTGGAACTGTGGAACTATTATGTGTAAATTAGAGCACGAATGTAGAGTTGTGCGGAATTATAATGACATCCTGCACCAAGTGTATCCATTTATGTTGAACATGCTAATGATATCGTCGTCGTCACCATCATCATGGTCGGCATCATTGTCATCATTATCTTCGTCATCAGTCATCTTTATCATCACCACCAGCAACGACAGCAGTCAATAGCGTTGACGCCGTAACACACGGCCTACTGCAGGACGCAGAGTTGTCGTCGTTCTCCGTGTCCGGGTGACACCCAACAGTATCAGTAGTCACGGTGACGACGACGATGCTGACGACGACGAAGGTGATGATGATG
>JAODUO010000571.1:342500-345000 GCA_025642075.2 Ridgeia piscesae
CTGTCTGTCTGTCTGTCTGTCTGTCTGTCTGTCTGTCTGTCTGTCTGTCTGTCTGTCTGTCTGTCTGTCTGTCTGTCTGTCTGTCTGTCTGTCTGTCTGTCTGTCTGTCTGTCTGTCTGTCTGTCTGTCTGTCTGTCAGTATGTCTGTCTGTCTGTGTGTCTGTGTGTCTGTCTGTCTGCTGTCTGTGTGTTCTCTCTCTCTCTCTCTCTCTCTCTCTCTCTCTCTCTCTCTCTCTCTCTCTCTCTCTCTCTCTCTCTACTTTCTCTCACTATGTCTCTCACTCTCTATTCCCCCTCTCTCTATCTATCTATCATACACATACATGCATGCATGTATGCATACATACATGCATGCATGCATGCATGCATGCATGCATACATACATACATACATACATACATACATACATACATACATACATACATACATACATACATACATACATACATACATACATACATACATACATACATACATACATACATACATACATACATACATACATACATACATACATACATACATACATACATACATACATACATGCGCGCAATGTATATATCCAACTTGAAAGCACACACAATAATTAATATGCATCACGTCAGGTGGCTAACAAACCATGTTGTCACCGACAGGTTCTCTACACCATCGTCACCCACGCCACCTGGTGGTGGTGCATGCGGAAGGAACTCACCTACCCCGACGAAGAGTCGGACCTTCACCAACGGTACCAGCGCGAGGCTGTCGTGTTTCTGACGGCGGAGATCCCGAACAACAACCAGATGTCCGTGATCGCGTACGCCACGCAAATCGGCGCCATTGCGATGTTGCGCGCCATCTTGAACATGCCACTGGTGTACCGCTTCCGGCGCTACGACAGGCACGTGTTTGACGTCACCAACTTGACGCCGAACACGCTGGAGCAAACGCGCAAACGCGCCTCGTCGTCGGCGTCGGCGAGGAACGTGTTATTCCATCTAGGCACGGTCGACGTGGCAAACGCTGACGACATCCGACACAACAATGGCGACCGCGAGTATGAAGTCGACTCGTGTTTGGACATCATCGCGCGCATGGACGACGAGCTGGTGGCAACGGAGATGCTGGACATATTGCCCATCCGTCAGCTCGTCACCAACTACTGGAGTGCCTACCAGTGGATTTTTGGCGCCCTCATGACGATCCACATTGTCTATATGGCGCTGTTCAGCGCGTATAATCTACCTCATTCTCACGTCGTCACCAACGCTACATCGGGGTCTGTCGGCCGCACGGAGGGTTCTCCGAGCTACCTGTTCCTCCTGTGGCCCGTGCTGCTGATGTTGTTCGAGTTGTACGTCATCGTTGCCCAGGCGTATTTACACTGCACGCGGTCCAGTCGGCGAAGGAGGGCGGGAGCAGACGACGGTTCCGCGGAGACTAATCGGTTCTGCTCCGGAATTCCTCGGGACGTGATATATTACGTATTCGTGTGGATCATCGCGAACGGCTCGAACCTGATGGGTATCGTGTTCCCCGCGTCCGTGATCGCCTGGTTCGTCGCCAAGTTGTTGTCGTCTGACGCCGAGCTGTATCTGTTGGCGACCGCCGTACTGCTAGGATGGATGTACACCATCCTCTTCACGAAAGGCTTCGAGACCGTCCACTCACTCTCTATCATGCTCAAGCACATCATCATCCGCGACGTGACGCGCTTCCTCTTCATCTACATCTTCATCCTCACCGGATTCGGCTTCGCGATGCACGCACTATTTCACATCGCACAGAACGTCGGGAAGGATTTTCCGACCGTTTGGCACTCGCTCTTCTTCACCTTTAACCTTCTCGTCGGCACGGCGGACTTGAACTTCGACAACGACTTCGACGAGAGCTACAAGCTCATCGGCAGCAACAGCCTCGTCGTGAAGCTGGTGTACATCCTCTACATGGTTCTCGCCACGGTCGTCCTCCTCAACATGCTCATCGCCATGTTGACGCAGACCTACTCGGGAGTCGTCGAGCGGGAAGGCAGCACGTGGCAGGTCGGCAGTCTACGGCTCGCTCTGCAGGTCCGTGTCGCACCCAGTTCTCATTAAAGCGAGAGGGTGTCTATTTATTAAAGCGAAAGTGTCTAATGGTTAAAGCGAGGGTGTCTAATTATTAAAGGGAAAGTGTCTAATGATTAAAGCGGGAATGTATATTTATTACAGTAAGGGAGAGAGTGTCTAATGATTAAAGCGAGGGTGTGTATTTATTAAAGCGAAAGTGTCTAGTGATTAAAGCGAGGGTATCTATTTATTAAAGCGAAAGTGTCTAATGATTAAAGCGGGGTGTATATGTATTACAGCAATGGAGAGAGTGTGTAATGATTAAAGCGAGGATGTCTATTTATTAAAGCGAAAGTGTCTAATGATTAAAGTGGGGGTGTATATGTATTACAGCAATGGAAAGAGTGTCTAATGATTAAAGCGAGGATGTATATTTCTTAAAGCGAAAGTGTCTAAAGATTAAAGCGAGAGTG
>JAODUO010000571.1:347500-355000 GCA_025642075.2 Ridgeia piscesae
GAATAAGTACCCGGAATACAGTGCTCCAGTTCACTCATTTGAATGAATGAGTACTAGGAGTACAGTGCTCCAGTTCACTCATTTGAATGAATGAGTACCCGGACTACAGTGCGCCAGTTCACTCACTTGAATGAATAAGTACCCGGAGTACAGTGATCCAGTTCACTCATTTGAATGAATAAGTACCCGGAGTACGTGCTCCAGTTCACTCATATGAATGAATGATACCCGGAGTACAGTGCTCCAGTTCACACATTTGAATGAATAAGTACCCGGAGTACAGTGCTCCAGTTCACTCATTTGAATGAGTGAGTACCCGGAATAGAGAGGTTGATATTTGTGTACGAATACGGCCGTCTTCGCGTGTGGCTGGAGGCAGCTCAGAGAAGACGGTGTTCATTTCGACTGATCTGGCAGAGTAAACTATAAGA
Organism: Ridgeia piscesae; assembly: GCA_025642075.2. Taxonomy (NCBI): domain Eukaryota; kingdom Metazoa; phylum Annelida; class Polychaeta; order Sabellida; family Siboglinidae; genus Ridgeia; species Ridgeia piscesae. Next base: position 347,932 of record JAODUO010000571.1, read on the forward strand.
CGCCTTAAACAACCCTGAGGATTGGACACTGCAGTATGTGGATACTCACCTTTAACTTTGTACAACCATAACGAACATTGCGTCCATACTCTCCATTTGTGCGCGTGGGCGATTGGGCAAGGAAATGTTAGTCGCTTGCAAACATGGGAAGACTTACCGATCATACACGCCCGCAACAGTTTGTGCGCGTGTGTTTTTAAAGTTGTGAAAAGTTTGTATATGCAGTACACTAAATATTTACATTCATGTATTTTACTGAAAAATATCAGCAAGTGTTTTTATATTTACGAGTTGCAATGCTATATTTTTATATATCATGTATCTGAAAACATTGACATATGTGAAGAATGTAGCATAGTTGACCGGCTGTGAAGATTTATGTCGATATATACTGTTTTAGAATAAGCAATGCCACGTGTATTTTATGTCACTGTCCCTGTATGCATGTGTGTTTGTCTATTTGTTCGTTCGTTCGTTCGTTCGTTCTTTCGTTCGTTCGTTCGTTCGTTCGTTCGTTCGCTCGCTCGCTCGCTCGCCCGCCCGCCCGCCCGCCCGCCCGCCCGCCCGCCCGCCCGTTCGTTCGTTCGTTCGTTCGTTCGTTTGTTCGTTTGTTCGTTCATTCGTTCTTTTGCATGTAACGCAGTCACTTTTACATTTATCGGACTGAATATATGATTGTTCTTTTGTATGTTTCGCAGTCAGTTTGATAATTAAGGGGTTGAACGTACAGTGGCCCGCAATCAAGCCTTTTTGTGTTGTTTCTTGATGTTGCTGCTTTTACGAATTGTTTTAGGACTTCTTGCGGGGGGGTAGGATCTTGGTGGGTTCGAATGGAGAAAGGGAGTTGCAACGGCGGAATATATCGGTTTTCTATATCCACGTAAAAATGATTATGCCATCTACAAATGTATCGTTGGATGTATACTGAAATGTAGTTTTTGACTATGCATCTTAGCTGAATAACACCTTCGATATTTGTTAAGGTTTTCCTGTGATTTGTATTCTCTGTGCTCGCTCTAAACAAAGACTTAGTTTGTAGAAGAATAATCATTATTTGTTTAGACATTGTTTTACATTACATTTAGATAAATGTAGTTCAACCTAACACAAAACATACTCTCTAATCTCTAAAAGCATGTAAGAAAAATATATTTTAAATTATCACATAGTTAGAAGCTTTGACCAGCGAAAATATAACTTAAATAAATTTGGCCTACTTCTAAAAGGTGCGTGGAACCCTGATCTATATCAACTTAATAACTGTCCCAAGAGACGCTCCCTCTTATTTATGCTGTAGTATTTGGTAAATTTTCAGAGTACACACTTCGTTCGTTTTTAAACGTTATTTACTGTATATAGTCCTGTATGTGATGTCTTAAGTATATAGTACTGTTTGTGTTGTTTTTAAGTATGTAGTCCTGTTTGTGTTGTATTAAGTATATAGTCCTGTTTGTGTTGTCTTATGTATATAGTCATGTTTGTGTTGTCTTAAGTATATAGTCCTGTATGTGTTGTCTTAAGTATGTAGTCCTGTTTGTGTTGTCTTTAAGTATGTAGTCCTGTTTGTGTTGTCTTAAGTATATAGTCCTGTTTGTGTTGTTTTTTGTATATAGTCCTGTTTGTGTTGTCTTAAGTATATAGTCCTGTTTGTGTTGTCTTAAGTATATAGTCCTGTATGTGTTGTCTTAAGTATATAGTCATGTTTGTGTTGCCTTAAGTTATGTAAATATTCATGCATATCTACCTACATTGCCTATAAAAACGAATCGGTGTCTGTTGTAAAATAACGTAAAAAGCTACAAGTAGTGAGGTCTTATACGTGCCGGTCTAACCGTTATATGCGTATATTATCTAGGCGCGAAATGAATGATCCATTATTTTATTGTTTTCAGAGTATAAGACACATTCGTATCAAATTTACAAATTAAATATAGCAAATACAATATATATCGTAACACATGACACCCATGGCGAACACGTGACATGCATGTTCTGCTGACGTCAATGCCTTTAAATTACGATAAGTAGTGCGAAAACATTATAGCGAAAATTATTTACTAACAGCTAACGTGTAACCAGGTATGCAATATTACACCGTCGTCTTTCGCTGCATTAAACTAAATAACATATTTGATAAAATGTGAATAACCATATCCTCCTTATTGTCTGTAAATATGATTCTGAAAAAAAGTTATTTCTTTTCACCAGATTCTATGACCATTCAAAGCTGCTAATATCGTCGTGCAAAGACGCAAACGTTGCTGGCTTTGACAAACAAATGTTTATAATTCATGAATAACAGTGCCCTGATACCTGTACCTTATGGCTTATTTTATACATTTTAAGTAACTTAGTCAGAAATACAGGATACGGCGCCATACAAGAACGGGTATTTGTTTTGATCCCTGACTGTTAGTTGCACGTAATCCCGTAAAATATTCGGTTCCAGTCGTTCTAGGGGAATGTCTTGTTGACTGTGAACGTGATCTTAATAAGATGACAAACAATGTACATGATAAAACGTTACTTTGGACATATTCATCCTCGAAAGTCAGTATGATAATTACACACACACACACACACACACACACACACACAATATATATATATATATATATATATATATATATATATATATATATATATATATATATATATATATATATATATATATATATATATATATATATATATATATATATATATATATATATATACGCTACCATGTCTCCTGGGCGTTGAATGCAATTTCTAACGGTTTTCAATGTACCATCCGTCGGAACAGTGCAACTCGTATCCGACACGAGCTCCCGCTCCAAGACCAGTTTAAGAGTCGCGATGTAATTACCCATTCGAGCACCCTCAGGAGACGCTGGTGATTAGTATTGTTGTGTATTTGGATACCTACGTCTACTTGCCATAATCCACCGGAACCTGTCATCATGTAATGTCCCGAAGATGCTGCTGAGACTGGTGTCACCTGCAGAAATCATTGGCACACGAGGATGGGCATACAAATAAATACCAATCAGGTGACTCGCTCAATTAACAACGTGTGCCCTTCGCGGGACAAGACGAGTGTCACACACAGGAATGCCAACGTCACTCATATTATCGCCCAACACGTGTGCCTCTATTATCACCCGCCCCGCTCCGCCTTTTCGTCGAGCAGGCCGGCGTGACGGAGCACATTCTGGCCTATCTCGGCCCATGTTCCCGTCGCGTTGACCAGCGTCTCCTGGTTCTTGAACTCGGCCGGCGTCGGCCACGTCCAGTGGACGGCGTGTGCCTCGTGGCGCCAGTCGATCGACTCGAACGCTACGCCCCAGCGGGGGTAGCAACGTGTCCGGAAACACATCACCTGAAATTCACAGAAATTCATATATATATATATATATATATATATATATATATATATATATATATATATATATATATATATATATATATATATATATGTATATGTGTATATTGTATATGTGTATATGTATATGTATATGATATGTATATATATATATATATATATATATATATATATATATATATATATATATATATATATATATATATATATTGTGTGTGTGTGTGTATGTGTGTGTGTATGTTGTGTGTGTGTGTGTGTGTGTGTGTGTGTGTGTGTGTGTGTGTTTGTGTGTGTGTGTGTGTGTGTGTGTGTGTGTGTGTTGTGTGTCGTGCGCGGTGCGCGTGCGCGTGGCGTGCGCGTGTGCGTGCGCGTGTGCGTGCCGTGCGTGCGCGTGCGCGTGCGCGTGCGCGTGCGCGTGCGCGTGCGCGTGCGCGTGCGCGTGCGCGTGCGCGTGCGTGTGTGTGTGTGTGTGGAGTGGACATTTATAATTTATTGCTACAATGGCGCCACGTCGCAAGTTGAACTAATGTTACAATTTTTGCCGCCAGTGACATTGTGAAATCTGAGAATTCCAAGTGCCGCATCATGTGTATACATGTTTGACCTTCACATGCATGAATGCAGAAAAACAGAGGACACGATATAATATTTATCGATATGATATATGTAACGTTTAAAAAACATCCTGTTACTTTATGTAACCAGTTATATTCCCTCGTGTAATTCGCTTCGTACTTTCGCCCACTTCTGCGTCACGGTTGGCTTGCTCACGCACAATCAATACACTGTTTGGCAGCCGACCAAATGATAACAGTCGTTTCCACTAAATTACTCGTTAATGCTGAGCCTGAGTGTTGATATATCACGGCTAATGAAAATCAACTGGTCGATTCCTGGGGATATATTGATTACGTAGCATTGTGTCTGTTTTATATTGTTTATATCTTTATGAAGATCTTACAGGATTGCCATCTGAAGCTACCACTGTCACATGCAAAACAAACAGGAATGCTTCGTCATTCATTCACTGGTCTGTACGGCTTCTCAACGACAACTGTTCATTCTGCTTATAATGCTGTATATACTATTTGTTATGCGACGACCACAATTAGTATTATAATATAGATTAGGCATTTTTAATCATGATTAAGATTTAGAAATTGTCTTAATGATGAATTTACCTATATTGTTTATGTTACTATTTATCTATGTATTTATTTATTATCTTATGAACGCTGCAAACGAATTTCCCTTAAGGACAATACAGTTTTATTGCGTTGCGTTGCGTTGCGTTGCGTTGCGTTGCGTTGCGTTGCGTTGCGTTGCGTTGCGTTGCGTTGCGTTGCGTTGCGTTGCGTTGCGTTGCGTTGCGTTGCGTTGCGTTGCGTTGCGTTGCGTTGCGTTGCGTTGCGTTGCGTTGCGTTGCGTTGCGTTGCGTTGCGTTGCGTTGCGTTGCGTTGCGTTGCGTTGCGTTGCGTTGCGTTGCGTTGCGTTGCGTTGCGTTGCGTTGCGTTGCGTTGCGTTGCGTTGCGTTGCGTTGCGTTGCGTTGCGTTGCGTTGCGTTCTCGTTGCGTTGCGTTGCGTTGCGTTGCGTTGCGTTGCGTTGCGTTGCGTTGCGTTGCGTTGCGTTGCGTTGCGTTGCGTTGCGTTGCGTTGCGTTGCGTTGCGTTGCGTTGCGTTGCGTTGCGTTGCGTTGCGTTGCGTTGCGTTGCGTTGCGTTGCGTATTAATTGTCAACGCAGCATTTGCCTTATAGAGGATGAAACAATTCTTCGTCGTTGTATGACCGTCGTCTGCATTATTTCATAAATATTGTATGTATAATTTCTCATCTACGGATAGTTCATATAGGTTGGTTAAACGTACGTGATTCGTAGGTGATAATGTTGTGTAAGCTAATGACTTCATTGCCTAAGATGGGTGTAATATTTTGGTAAGTCATTATGTATAACATACTGCATATCTCACTGCGGGTTGGACGACGGGAAAGCGACCAATTAACCATTGTTAACTGCGTTTCCTCGTGTATATATTATATCACAAAAATTTCTCCTTTTGGAAATTGCAGGAAGTTTGGTTGAACAAGAGAAATGGAGCTGTTGGCTACATTCCACAAGCTGTTACGTAGGACAGTGATTGAAGCACCGTTTAATTATGAACGATTTAATTAATTGCACTCCGTCATTTTCCATAATTTGGCTACTAGATGGCGTGAGGTCACTTTAGTGGGTGGCCACGCTACTTGGAAATCCTCCAACGAAGGTGAGCGTATAAATGATGCATCCAGGCCTGGAATATGTCCATAAAATATCATCGATTGAATATTTCCTGTTAAAGATTAAATCGAGGGTGTGTGTTCCTCACCATTGAATATCATCTACTCTAATAGTGTGTGTTTGTGTGTGCACGTGCGTGTGTGTGCGTGTGTATGTGTTTCGTGCGTGCGTGCGAACGTATGTGCGTGCTGGAAAACGTGGACGTGAATTTCGAGATGGCTACATTATCGAGGTGACCGTAACGCTAGATACAACTGTAAATATTTAAGCCACCTTTTGTGACGCTGTAAATGACGTCATACCTGTAGATGGTCGTCCATGCGGATTGTGTCCGGATGTCGCTCGTACACTTTGTAAGGCTGCAGGAGGCCGTTGAAGCCGAATATGTCGTCTCGGAAAGTCTTCAGCGAGTCGTGGAACAGACGCCAGAAGCGAGAGCCCCGCTGACCGAGGGAAACGCCCAGATTTATGTAGTTGGGATAGGGATAATAGGCGTTCGCCCAGTCGAACGACGCCACTGCTTCGTACGACCGCATCTCGACAGAGGGCGCTCGCGTCCATATGACGTCGACGTCTGAGTAGATGCCGCCATATTTGATCATCACCTGCGCAGACGCCACAGATTGAGTAAGTGAAGAACTACGTCATTGGCAACGGAATGTAGCGTGTTTAGTTTGTTGGGTTGATTGTTTAGAACGATTACTAATGTTAAGATAAGTTCTTGTAAAATGTAATATGTTAAGAACAGTAATTAATGTTATGATAAATCCATGTAAAATTCATCTTATGAAATCTTAAAGTTGGGTTGTTGTCTCAGAAAAAAATTACAAAGACGACAAGTCAAGAAACATTGTAGGCACTAATGTCGGAAATACGAATGAGTATATTTCTTCCCACCTGGGCACGGAAAATGTCGCTCATGTGATGCTTGCTGCCGGAGAGATGTCCGAAGGCCACGTTAGGTTTGGCGCACGGCACGTACGTAATTCGCGCCTGACCCTCCAGGCGGCGCCAGTAGTGTCCCGACGGAGGGAGATCGCCGTGGATGAAGAGCCGGTCAACGTTGACGACGTACAGCAGCGACAGCGCGCTCAGGTAGAACAGGAAGTCGATGCGGGTGCCTCCGATCCACAGCATGTGAGCGATATTAGGGATAAGTCGCTGGGAATCGCTGCGCGGCGTCGGAGCGGCAGCGTCGCCGTAGAAGAGCGAGCGAGCTAGCGAAGAGAACGCGTCGCCGCCGCGCATGATGTCTCGCGGGTAGATGGCTCGGTACTCGCACACGTGCGTCGTGACGTCACTGGCGTTCGGCTTCCGGGACTCGTAGTCGGACGCGCGTAGACACAAACTGGATCCCGCGTCCTTCTTGGCGTCGAGGTTATTGCTCTTCGACATAAAATACCCTTCGTACGATGACAGCAGCTTCGTCG
>JAODUO010000571.1:357500-387500 GCA_025642075.2 Ridgeia piscesae
GGGTGAGGTGCATTGGTTAGGACGGGTGAGGTGTATTGGGTAGGACGGGTGAGGTGCATTGGTTAGGACGGGTGAGGTGCATTGGGTAGGATGGGTGAGGTGCATTGGTTAGGACGGGTGAGGTGCATTGGATAGGATGGGTGAGGTGCATTGGGTAGGATGGGTGAGGTGCATTGGTAGGATGGGTGAGGTGCATTGTGTAGGATCGGGTGAGGTGCATTGGGTAGGATGGATGAGGTGCATTGGGTAGGATGGATGAGGTGCATTGGTAGGATGGATGAGGTGCATTGGTTAGGACGGGTGAGGTGTATTGGGTAGGACGGGTGAGGTGCATTGGGTAGGATGGGTGAGGTGCATTGGTTAGGACGGGTGAGGTGCATTGGATAGGATGGGTGAGGTGCATTGGTAGGATGGGTGAGGTGCATTGGGTAGGATGGATGAGGTGCATTGGGTAGGATGGATGAGGTGCATTGGGTAGGATGGATGAGGTGCATTGGTTAGGACGGGTGAGGTGTATTGGGTAGGACGGGTGAGGTGCATTGGGTAGGATGGGTGAGGTGCATTGGTTAGGACGGGTGAGGTGCATTGGATAGGATGGGTGAGGTGCATTGGGTAGGATGGGTGAGGCGCATTGGGTAGGATGGGTGAGGTGCATTGTGTAGGATGGGTGAGGTGCATTGGGTAGGATGGGGGAGGTGCATTGGTTAGGACGGGTGAGGTGTATTGGTTAGGACGGGTGAGGTGTATTGGGTAGAATGGGTGAGGTGCATTGGTTAGGACGGGTGAGGTGTATTGGGTAGGACGGGTGAGGTGCATTGGGTAGGACGGGTGAGGTGCATTGGGTAGGATGGGTGAGGTGCATTGGTTAGGACGGGTGAGGTGCATTGGATAGGATGGGTGAGGTGCATTGGGTAGGATGGGTGAGGTGCATTGGTAGGATGGGTGAGGTGCATTGTGTAGGATGGGTGAGGTGCATTGGGTAGGATGGATGAGGTGCATTGGGTAGGATGGATGAGGTGCATTGGGTAGGATGGATGAGGTGCATTGGTTAGGATGGGTGAGGTGCATTGGGTAGGACGGGTGAGGTGCATTGGGTAGGATGGGTGAGGTGCATTGGTAGGACGGGTGAGGTGCATTGGTAGGATGGGTGAGGTGCATTGGGTAGGATGGGTGAGGTGCATTGGGTAGGATGGGTGAGGTGCATTGGTAGGATGGGTGAGGTGCATTGGGTAGGATGGATGAGGTGCATTGGGTAGGATGGATGAGGTGCATTGGGTAGGATGGATGAGGTGCATTGGTTAGGACGGGTGAGGTGTATTGTGTAGGACGGGTGATGTGGATTGGTTAGGACGGGTGAGGTGTATTGGGTAGAATGGGTGATGTGGATTGGTTAGGACGGGTGAGGTGTATTGTGTAGGACGGGTGATGTGGATTGGTTAGGACGGGTGAGGTGTATTGGGTAGAATGGGTGAGGTGCATTGGTTAGGACGGGTGAGGTGTATTGGGTAGGACGGGTGAGGTGCATTGGTTAGGACGGGTGAGGTGCATTTGGTAGGATTGGTGAGGTGCATTGGGTAGGATGGATGAGGTGCATTGGGTAGGATGGATGAGGTGCATTGGTTAGGACGGGTGAGGTGTATTGGGTAGGACGGGTGAGGTGCATTGGTTAGGACGGGGTGAGGTGCATTGGGTAGGATGGGTGAGGTGCATTGGGTAGGATGGATGATGTGCATTGGGTAGGATGGATGAGGTGCATTGGGTAGGATGGATGAGGTGCATTGGGTAGGATGGATGAGGTGCATTGGGTAGGATGGATGAGGTGCATTGGGTAGGATGGATGAGGTGCATTGGGTAGGATGGATGAGGTGCATTGGGTAGGATGGATGAGGTGCATTGGGTAGGATGGATGAGGTGCATTGGGTAGGATGGGTGAGGTGCATTGCGTAGGATGGGTGAAGTGCATTGGGTAGGATGGGTGAGGTGCATTGGGTAGGATGGTGAGGTGCATTGGGTAGAATGGGTGAGGTGCATTGGGTAGGATGGGTGAGGTGCATTGGGTAGGATGGATGAGGTGCATTGGGTAGGATGGGTGAGGTGCATTGGGTAGGATGGGTGAGGTGCATTGGGTAGGATGGGTGAGGTACATTGGGTAGGATGGGTAAGGTGCATTGGGTAAGATGGGTGAAGTGCATTGGGTAAGATGGGTGAGGTACATTGGGTAGGATGGATGAGGTGCATTGGGTAGGATGGGTGAGGTGCATTGGGTAGGATGGGTGAGATACATTGGGTAGGATGGGTAAGGTGCATTGGGTAAGATGGGTGAGGTGCATTGGGTAAGATGGGTGAGGTACATTGGGTAGGATAGATGAGGTGCATTGGGTAGGGTGGGTGAGGTACATTGGATAGGATGGGTGAGGTGCATTGGGTAGGATGGGTGAGGTGCATTGGGTAGAATGGGTGAGGTGCATTGGATAGGATGGGTGAAGTTAAAAAAACTTGCGTTCCTTGAAGCTTGCACAAATACCATGAGATTCCCTAAAACAACACACTACACCGTCCACTGAGGCTCCCAAAATGACCATATCGAACTTCTCCAGAAATCTTGTAGTGCACAACCTTCATTCAGACAACAAATTAACCCAAAAATTGCTTGCAAAAGTCCCCTCATCGAGGTTCTAAAAACTCAATTTGCACCGCTTTCAATCTGAAAAAATTCTTCAAATTGGACACAAAAATCCAAACACTTTCTTTAACTATTAGGGGTTAATCCCGTTTCCAGACCCCCACCTAAAATAATGGGGGTTAATCCACAAGCCCCCATATTGAGATATATTATATGTAAGTTTATTGTTCTTGGAAATAGCTTGATCTGTAAGAGGGACATTTGTGAGGCGCATGAAAAACCACAGGTGTCAGATACAAAACGTCAATTGCAACAACTTACTTGCAACAAACCGTCGGAGCACAAAAGATTCTTTTAACTGCACAACGTGATGTCATCGGCCGATAACACTAGACTGGATAAGAGTAGTGGTACACCTGCAAAGTTTTGCTATTAACTTACGTACGCGATACGGTTTCAGTGAGTTTGTATGCGTCTTTCACGATGTACATACGACTATTACACAACGGTTTACAAATGTAGCGGACATCGGTGTAAAGCGGACACGTGGATACAAATGGACAATTTTAAGTTCGCACGACTAGCACCAGTTAACATGGGTGCGATGAAAATATTACACCTTAGATTCGATGCAAAGCCCTAACGTACCAAATCAATCAACATCGTGCTGTAGCACGCCCCATGCATGCCTCTACGGCCCGCGACGTTACTATCATCTCTAACCTCGTTCAGTGTGTTCTTTATTGCTACGTATGTCAATGGCCACATTGATGGTCAAGTATGCGAGAAAACATAACCGATATCTTCATAAATTGAAACTATTAATAGCATACGTTCATGGACATAATGATTAATTTCAAAAGATCCGGTAACGGAAAATCCAATACGGACCGTGCACAGCTATAAAACTACCGTAACCAAATGCATTGTATCTGTCGTATTTGTCTTGTTTGATGTCGTAAGCAGTTTCCATATGTACGTTACATTTAAGTAAACATTTCGTTTGCGCCTTCAGCACGTTGGGTCGGTTACAATCAGTTAACCGAGTTTATGATTTGTTGATTTCGAGACGATGGGAGAATCGAAACGTTTTTGGGCTGCGAACACTGGCATGATTTGGTTTAGAGACATGACTATTAAAACTTAACTTGAATTACAAATAACTGCTTCATATTAAGATGAGTTTAATAAACAAAATGCAAGACAGCGTCCCAGCTACATCAAACAGTTGATCCCTAAGCATATGTCACTTGAATTTCAAATAGCACCATCAACGTTGAATAAGCCTTTGATATAATAGTATCAAATTTATCTAGGTGTACCCTTTCCTTTTAATGTTACTAGTACAGAAAACCTACCCGGTGTGAACGATAGCTTATATGTGTACGTTGTACAAGGTATACATTATCGCCCAGCCACTCGTACGGTGTATATTAGCAGTCAATATCGTAATTAACGTAAATAAGACATCACACCCGCAAAGAACGGTTTTATAACAAGAGACAACGACACAACATAAGACACGTAATACGTTATGCACTTGCTAGCATACTGGATAATTTGTTCAACGTCTAGTTCTCGAAATATTTTAAACCAAATCAGCACTTGCCTTCTATGTGAGTGTTGCTCCTTGTCGAGGCGGCGTCTGTGTGAAGCGGTGTTGGATCTATTCTCATAAGCGGCGAACAGACATCACAGGCGGTAGCTGGAAGCTGAACAAATCCCTTGGGAACGCAATTGCCTGCCGACTTTGCGTGCCAAAGAATCGAACGCTGGGCTGGCGTCGGCAACGCTCTAGCAGTCAGACCGTGCCCACAAAAGTCCATGGTGCGTGAAACTGAATACGTTATATGTTATTTCATTGGGCGCAACGATGCGACTGAATTGGCTTGTCAAGTTGACGGTTTAGCTAACCCGTGATTTGGAGTATCGGGTTTGTTTTCTCAATGTACTGACGTTAATGAGGATACCACGCGATAATGCCTTGGCACGACATCCCACGAATCTGCGTAATCCATTATTAATGTTTTGCGCAAATGGATGCACACATACAAAATGCCTCGAAGCAATTGTCCATTGCTCACAGCCAAGTGTAAGTTTGTGTTTGTGCTTGAAGCACTTGCCAGAGCTCTGGGTTGAGGAACCGGAACAAGTGCAGAACGTTCGGTGTACAAGTATCACGTGACTCGCTGCACCGGAAACTCTTAATCCCTCATCGCTAAGATGGTCATGTTGATGTCGTTCCCGTCTCCAAACGTGACCATGTGACGCCGACGATGAAATGTACCGCGGCGTTGACCTTCTATTGTGATATGTATCCGTCGATTAGGAGGCTACTTCAATGAAATCCAGGGAGCTATGCTACTGGTTGATGACGACACACGTACATACTTATGTTATTTAGTAAATAGAACATGACGAACGCTGGAAACTAGCTACGAAGCAAATAGAAAGTGCATCACTTATTCGTGAAATTACTGCTGCCAATGAATGTGAGACTGGGGATTGGGAATTGAAAACTGGGGAGGGAGATCAAGGAAGGGAGAGGAGGACAGACCGAGATCGATCGATACGGAGGGGTGGCGATTGTGTATGCGTGTATGTGTATATATGTGTGTGTTACTGTGTGTGCGCGTGTGAGTGTGCGTGCGTGTAGCGTGTTTTGATAAAGAATGGTGAAAGCAAAACAAACATACAGACACGCATTACCGTACGCACGCTAACGCACACCAACGCACACAAACGCACACAACGCACACAACGTACACAAAGTACACAACGCACACAACGCACACAACGTACACAACGCACACAACACACACAACGCACAAAATGCTCAAAACGCACACAACGCACACAACGTACACAGCGCACACAACGAACACAACGAACACACCGCACACACAGCACACACCGCACACAACGCACACAACGCACACAACGCACACAACGCACACAACGCACACACGCACACACGCACACAACGCACACAACGCACACACGCACACACGCACACACGCACACACGCACACAACGCACACACGCACACAACGCACACAAGAACACCACAACGCAACAACGCACACACGAACAAGCACACAACGCACACAACGCACACGCACACGACGCACACACGACGCCACGAACGCCCACGAAACGCCACGACGCACACGACGCACACACGACGCACGCACGCACGCACACGACGCCCACGACGCACACACGCACACGACGCACACGCACCGACGCCACGACGCCACGACGCACACACGACCCCACGACGCACACCACGCACACGACGCACACGACGCACACGACGCACACGACGCACACGCAACGCACACGCACAACGCACACGACGCACACGACGCACACGACGCACACGACGCACGACGCACACGACGCACACGACGCACACGACGCACACGACGCACACGACGCACACGACGCACACGACACGCACACGACGCACACGACGCACACGACGCACACGACGCACACGACCACGCACACGACGCACACGACGCACACGACCGCACACGACACGCACACGACGCACACGACGCACAGACGCAACGCACACAACGCACACGACGACACGACCCCACACGCCACACGACGCACACGCACACGCGCACACGCACGCACCGACACACGACCCACACGCACACCACACGACCACACGCACACGACACCACACGCACACGCACACGCACACGCACACGACCCACACGCACACGCACACGCACACGCACACGCACACGCACACGCACACGCACACGCACACGCACACGCACACGCACACGACCGCACACGCACCGCACACGCACCGCACACGACCGCACACGCACACGCACACGCACACGCACACGCACGCACACGCACGCACACGACAGCACACGCACAGCACACGCACACGCACACGCACACGCACACGACACACGCACACGCACACGCAACGCACACGCACACGCACACACACGCACACAACGCACACGCACCGCACACGACACGCACACGCACACGCACACGCACACGCACACGACACGCACACGCACACGCACACGCCACCACACACGCACACCACACGCACACGCACACGCACACGCACACGCACACGCACACGCACACGCACACGCACACGCACACGCACACGCACACGCACACCGCACACGCACACGCACACGCACACGCACACGCACACGCACACGCACACGCACACGCACACGCACACGCACACGCACACGCACAACAACACGCACACGCCACACGACAGCATCGACGCATTACTACACCTCACACAACACACATCACACATCACACACATACACACATACACACATAAACACATACACACATACACACATACACACATACACACATACACACATACACACATACACACATACACACATACACACATACACACATACACACATACATACGCAAATTACACATACACAAACGCACACACATACACACGCGCACGCACACACACGCGTGTGTATGTGTGTGCGTGTCTATGTGTGTGCACGCGTGCAGATCGACCGCGGGCAGGCGACAGAATTAGTCTAGTTGATGAACGGCAAGTATATATTTGACACGTTCCAATTATAGCTACGTCTAACATGAATTGTCTGACTATGTGGAGCAACTTTACCCTGCCTATGTAGCGGTTAAGCTACATCTCAATTAGCATAGAAACGAGTCAAGGTAGATATGTCAAATAATTGCATATGACATGAAAAAACGTTCACCTGTCAAGTAATGCATTGACTGATTTATATTTTCTCACACCAGTCATTCTGTCCACCCGAAACTCCGCCGTACGAGAAACGTATTTTCATGTTAGTCGGCTAAATGGACAAATCCTCATACATCGTGAATAAAGCACCAATACCGAGGAAGAAGCACAGTTATGTAGCAATCTCTGGACGAAAACAATTAAAACAGCCACAATACATTTGAAAACAACCTCTATCTCCTTCCCAACCGGATATCGTCACGATCCATTCGAACAGTCGTCGCACCTGGCACACAGCAAGGGCCCATTCAGAGATCATATTCAGCAAGTGTTTATTTACTGAATAGCAAGGAAACATTTAATTGGTGATTAATATATTGTTTTTTAACGTGATGCTCTGGGATTAAACATTCTATAAGTGACCTCTTTCACCGTGCATGTATTAAGAGATTTAGAATGTTCAGCCGATAGTGTATAATTGAGCAACAAGACGGCAACACAAACGCCTTATCTTTTTTAAACGTAGAGATTTTGGCTACGTCGACGGATTTCGAAAAAAGGTGTAATAATAATAATGTTTATTTTGTATAGCGCAATATCCAGGGGCTCATAACGCTTAACACACATACACACACACACACACACACACACACCACACACACACCACCACACACACACACACACACACACACACACACACACACACACACACACACACACACACACATAATAACACACATACATATATATAAATATATATATATACATATATATATGTATATATATATGTGTGTGTGTGTGTGTGTGTGTGTGTGTGATGTGTGGTGCGTGTGTGCGTGGTGCTGTGTGCGTGTGCGCGTGCGCGTGCTGTGTGTGCGTGCGTGTGTGCGTGCGTGCGTGTTTGTGTCTGTGTGTGAAATAAGACAACAGCTTGCAAGACGCGGACGCTGTCTTAAAGGGCATGCTTCTTCAATCTTGTTAAATCAAATCTCGCCTTATTAATCAATAACAAGAGCGCTAATATTAATCACGTTTGCGGCCAGCCTAGCCCGCGGCTGCACACAACGGAATAAATCAATGTGTGGTTTACTTAGCACCCGGCAGCCAGAGCAATAGCGGCCTACAGTTGCCTATTCATGAAATTAGGTCGGACGTCACGGTTGACTGAGCACACGGGCCCGTGCACTGGAATGTCTGGCAAAATGGCAGGACTGCAAGGTACGAAGTCGGGGTCGCTACGGTTCATCCAACACGCCGAAAAGGGAACATCGCCACTGGACCATTGTTGACCTGATTCGTGACTAGGTGAAGGGGTCACATAGTTCATGATATTGACCGCTAGGTGGGTGTTATCACGTCGTATAATTCGCGAGTACGTACTACGAATCATGACACTCGGTCTTGAGTCTACTTTACCAATCTAGCTGGCCGGTTTTAACGCAACGGCGGCGTGGCTACAATTGGTTGTATGCGTCGATGATTGCGGACGTCGAAAGAGCCACTTGGTATATCTGCCTCCCTGTGACGTCGATGTGGTGTTCGATTGAATAGGTTTATCCTACCCTGTGGTCTTCGTGTAGTCACAATGACTGGGCACTGCGCTATATAAGAACCTGTCGTTTTCTACTCTCTGTGTCCGGAAGAAACTGCCGTTAGCGTATATAATAAAGCATATGTCGTGTACACGCACCATGACCTGACAACTAGCAAAAGAAGACTCTTAACTCTATAATACCATCCGCGACCGTCACTTGTCAAAAGCGTGTCAGTCGAGCTGGAAGTATGTTCAGCAGGTTCACAGTGCCGCGGCGACTGGTTGCACTCATAGTATTTATATACGTCGCTCTCAACATATTTTTGTTGCACAAATGGTCGCCAGGCGGCGACACTGTAGACACGCTTCGGACGTCCAGGCAGAGCGCTGTGAACGTCGATAAAAGTGTTGTTATTGACATTGCGCCACTAGAAAGGCGCGACACTATCACGCGAACACGGCGGATTGGTGCGAACATCTGCAATGACAGTGATGACGAGAACACGGAGGATGACGACACAAACCCGCTACCAGGGGCGCTGCTATCGCGACTCGTTTCGTCGGCGATGAACACGACGGAGAAGTCCGTTGCCATAGCAACGCTCGAGGCGTTCGCCAACGTGTGCGCGCGACACAACATCACCTACTGGATGTACTCCGGCACGCTGCTCGGCAGCTTCCGCCATCATGACGTCATACTCTGGGACGACGACATCGACGTCATCATTTCTCTGCGAGATCGCAACCGCGCCTACCGCGAAATGCGCCGATTATCGCCCACCCACCGCGTGTACTCGGCCGGAACGCGCCTGAAATTCTGGTCGACTCGAGCCAGTTCGCCCGTCAGGGGGCGCCCCTGGCGGTGGCCGTATGTTGACGTCAGTTTCTACGACAACAACGCGACGCACGTGTGGGACGCCTCGAGCGAGAAAGACCTGGGCGAGCGGTATTACGCGTACACGGTAGGTGTTCTCGTACAATCACGTTCCCGGGAGAGGTAACTCCGTTACTACTGCACAACTCCCGGGGTCAGACCAATAATAGTGTTGGCCTCCCGGTTGTGTTTCACGAAATTGTTGTATGCAGAATATGGTGAAATATACTTTACATTTAATTTGTTATGGGAAATGAGTGCAATAGATCAGATTGCATGCGAGCGTCTATTGGCAATTGAACTATACGTATTTGGAAGAGGCTAGTTGGCGGAGTAATGTTTCCGTTATTTTACGTAGCACATGGGGCAGAAAAAGTGGCTCTTTTGGTAAATATTGATTCTTCACTGACAGTTCAAAGATCTGTACAATTTAAATCTTTCGAATACCATAAAACTTGACGTTTAATTGATATTCTGTCGTGGCATCCGCTTGTGTTTTATTCAGACAAAGGTGATTAAAAACACGGTTCCATTGCGAAATCTTAGACACCAGTTATATGGGACCGGTTGGGACATGCGGAGTGCATTTCTGGATAAACCCTACAAATCCATTAACAAATATATAATATATGATATATAATACATAATATAATTATAATGTATATAATATATATATATATATATATATATATATATATATATAATATGTAATATATAATAAAATATATATATACTGATATATCAATATCAATATCATACATAATACATATCACATATCATACATATCACATATCACATATATTCACATATCACATATACACATATCACATATCACATATCATTCATATACATATCATCATATCACATATCACATATCACATATCACATATCACATATCACAATCATCACATATCACATATCACATATCACATATCACATATCACATATCACATATCACATATCACATATCACATATCACATATCACATATCACATATCACATATCACATATCACATATCACATATCACATATCACGTGTCATCGTGATATCACATATCACATATCAGCTATCGGTCATATCAGCATATCAGTCGGTACGTCACATATCACGTGCTCGGCGGTGCGTGTGCGCGTCGATATGCTCATCGACGGTTGCTGCGGGGTGCGGTGCGGTGCGGTGCGGTGCGGTGCGGTGCGTGTGCGGTGCGGTGCGGTGCGGTGCGGTGCGGTGCGGTGCGGTGCGGTGCGGTGCTGTGCGGTGCGGTGCGGTGCGGTGCGGTGCGGTGCGGTGCGGTGCGGTGCGGTGCGGTGCGGTGCGGTGCGGTGCGGTGCGGTGCGGTGCGGTGCGGTGCGGTACGATATGACTCCACAAAGAACGTTTGTCTTCAGATGTCGTCGACGTTCCCCCTACACCTACGTCCCTTGGACCGCCTCAGTCTGTTCGCCCCTCGGGACACATTCGCCCACCTACAGGCGACCTACCCAGCCTCCCTCGCCTCCTGTTGGACACCGACCTACCTTCACAAGACTGAGACGGAAGTGACGTCAGTGTGCAACTTCCGGTGTCGCCTTCTGCGCAACATTGTTCCGTTTGTTTATCGGACGAAGGCGTCGTCGGGCTCAGGGATTCTGGAGACCCTCGTAATGGCCGACCGTGTCATTCACGCTCGTGCTGTGGATGAGCCGTCGTACGTGATCACAGACCCCTACACGCTCAGGTTGATCGACACATCGGCCTCTTAAAGGGGAGGTTGTCCTTTGCCGGAAGTAGTCTAGTGTTATCATTATTAGCAAGGCTTTGAAACAGTTGTACTGCTGCCCCAGTTATGGGTGTGGGAAACAATCAACGTCAAAGGTTGAAGAAGATGAAGTCCAATATATGCTCGCAATAAGTGCCAATTAAAGTGTGTGTGTGTGTGTGTGTGTGTGTGTGTGTGTGTGTGTGTGTGTGTGTGTGTGTTTGTTTGTTTGTGTGTGTTTGTGTGTGTTTGTGTGTGTGAACGCGGTCACTGATTAAATGTTGTTATATTACAATGTACATATATTATATAAGACATGATGCCGAACAGTGACGTGATACATTGACCAGGAAGTAACACAAACAACTACTAGTCATTAGAGAGTGTTACTGCACAAGTATTTGTTTGTAAATCCGGTAACATTGTTATAATACACAGAGAGCCTACCGTCTTACTTTCGAAATATGCTTCGATTAATGACAGCCGATCATACACGCACACGTGTACATACACAAGCCACGTACACACACATATACATAATATATATATACACATATATATATATATATACATATATATATATATATATATTTACAAATATACATAATACATATATAAATACATACATATATACATACATACATATATACATATATACATATATACATATATACATATATACATATATACATACATACATACATACATACATACATACATACACACATACACACAACCACACACACACACACACACACACACACACACACACACACACACACACACACACCACACACACACACACACACACACACACACATACACACAAACAAACAAACAAACAGACACAAACAGACACAAACACACACGCAAAGACTAATATAAAAAAATGCGTAAAACAGAACAATGAAATACGCGTGCTCATTACGTGTGCGCAATGACGTAATCAAACGTCTCCATTGTTTCCGCTTCTCGGAAATCGTAAAAAGGTGAACAATTAGTGATGAACACGAGTCGAGCTTGCGACACTGTAGACAGGGAGTTATTGGTGTCAGACCTGCAGTCCATTCTAGATGGTGATGGGCTGCATATCGTAACACTACTCCTTGAAAACGGTTCTCCAATAGTGAGATGTGGATCAACATAATATGTGTGTGTGTGTGTGTGTGTGTGTGTGTGTGTGTGTGTGTGTGTGTGTGTGTGTGTGTGTGTGTGTGTGTGTGTGTGTGTGTGTGTGTGTGTGTGTGTGTGTGTGTGTGTGTTGTGTGGGGTGGTGTGTGTGTGTGTGTGTGTGTGTGTGTGTGTGTGTGTGTGTGTGTGTGTGTGTGTATGTGTTGTGTACGTACATATGTATGTGTGTGTGTGTATGTGTAGTGTACGTACATATGTATGTATGTATGTGTGTGTGTGTGTATGTGTGTGTCCGTGCGTGCGTGTGTGTGTGTACGTACATGTGTACGCATGTGTGCGTGTATGTACGTGTATGTTTGTGTAGGTTTGCTTGTGTGTGTTTGTGTGTGTGTGTTTATGTATATGTGTGTGTGTGTGTGTGTGTGTGTGTGTGTGTGTGTGTGTGTGTGTGTGTGTGTGTGTGTGCGTGTGGGTACGTACATATGTACGCGTGTGTGTAAGTGTAGGTTTGTGTAGGTTTGCTTGTGTGTGTTTGTGTGTGTTTGTTTATGTATATGCGTGCGTGTGTGTGCGTGGGAGTATGTGCACGTGTGGTTCTCGAGACCCACTGTAATGACAGTCTCTCTTACTCTGGGTACACTTGAAGTGTGTATCAATATGTACAGGACATTGGTTGTCTTTCCTCTGAGTTATCCTCTCATCGAGATCTTCCTCCTCCCATTGCCATTCTTCAACTCCAGCCTATATCGATCTAGTAGTAAAATTAATATTCCTGTTCAGATATAAACTTCCGACTACCCAGTGGAAAATCACTAGATAAATTGCTTGATTGGCGCACAACTTCATCTTAGTCCAGTAAATATTCGTCATGTCGGGCTCTATCATTTTGCACCCTTGGGTTGATATAGGCCCTAGCCACCAAGCACGTTATAGATCATTAATTTGTGTTTACCCTGTCACGCCTTGGATTGCAGCCTGGTCTGATACGTATCGCCTACGGCGGAACCAGCGGATTCCTGCACTTTGTGTAATTTGATCCCATTTGTGTGATGACAAATTTCTTTGCCAAAAGGTGGAATTGTTTTACAGTAGGTCTCAATGGTACGCTCAGTGGTAATTTAAGATACCATTCAATACCATTGGACGGTACAAAGAATCCAAAATGTCATCAAAATAACATTTAGATACCAATCAAATACCCTTGGCCAATATACCCCCAAGTACCATTCAAATGCATTTGAATGGTATTGTTGTAAGGGAGTCTTTAACGAACGCAACGAAGTGCAACATCAAGATATAATAACACAACTGTTCTCGAAATGTTGACAACACGGCGCGGCACGGATTGTCATCTCTAACGATTGCAGGAAAGATAATGCAATTAACTAAAACATGTACTTAAAACACAATATCCTATCCAGGAATTATCAGGCTGTTGACACACTTAAGGCGGGTCGGGGTGACTGCAACAAACCCCATTATTGGTAGTCGCTCCCGTAGCTGCCACGATGGGTTTTTATTTTTCAACAAATACATGTTGTCTCACATTAAACATTTTCGAAATTTACTGTAATACCACAAGTGCGTGACGTGCGACTCGCTAAGAGTTTAATATATGCTGGTGGAGTGAGATTCCCACGACACGGTAACGCGGGCACACAATCACCGGGTCGCGTCCACAGCGGCAACAAAGGAAGTAAATCAGATTGGTAGATTTATCTTCAACATAAATCAGATTGGTGGATTTATCTTCAACAGTGCTACACATAAGAACATCACACGTTTGTGAGACTGTCACGCCGCTACTCGGCGATATCTTCCCATGTGCGGGCGTCGACGCCTGGCTCTTTCACTTCACGGTTACAGGCGTCCTTGAAACGAAGACTGTGGGTCAAAGAATTCGTAAAACACACCAAAAGGTGATTGCCTCTGTACGATACGTTTCCCTCTATTCCTGGCCAGCAATGGCACAGGGAGACCCACTACCTAACACGTTCTCATGCAGCGTGACGTCCAGGCCTTGTGACTGGCCGAAGCGCTTTATCTATTGCTCATTGGCAAATCTGATATTAGTCAAATACAATATCGACTTCTGTGGAAAGCATTCAACAACGATGCAATTACAGCGCGGACGTGGACGTGGACGTGGACGTGGACGTGGACGTGGACGTGGACGTGGACGTGGACGTGGACGTGGACGTGGACGTGGACGTGGACGTGGACGTGGACGTGGACGTGGACGTGGACGTGGACGAGGACGAGGGCGTTGACGTGGACACACACACACACACACACACACACACACACACACACACACACACACACACACACACACACACACACACACACACACACACACACACACACACACACACACACACACACACACACACACATCATACATAGGGATGTTTCTTGAAAGGAGGTTAAACTATACGATGGTAGCGCGGACATAAAGCAGTGGTCATTGTGACGTGGACGGACGTTCCATGCGCCCAACTCAGGTCACACCGGGATTTGACTAGACATTCATTGTTGCGGTCTATCACTGGTCAATGTAAGGGTTATAAATCAACTGTAGGCGTCGTCTACGATTGATGGCCCATCGCGCCTGTCGTCACCCGTTATATCAAGCCATATAGAACGGGTCCGACTGGTCCGACTTGTGAAATCAAACAGATCCGATGTGTCGACGAGGAAAAAGCGCATTGGCGCCGCGGTTATGGCGTTGGCATTTCAATCAAGTTCGTTCACTCCTGAAGATAGATATTTGTGAATGAACACTGTTGCACATAATTGCGGCGTGGCTGAATGCTTCTATGGAACCCGAGATGGCATTCGATAAAAACAGGTCTGCCATGGAGGAAACTATAAGAAGCGTTGAACAGAACGTGACGTGTGAATGCACCGTTACTCTGCTTTGACGCAATCACACCAGCACCGTGTTCTATGTTATTTAAATAAAAGTCTCGGGAGACTACCATGTTTATAGTGGGATGGGTATGGGTGGATGGGTGGGTGGGTGGGTGGGCGTGTGCTTGGATGGAGGGTGGGGCAATTGAAGCTATCCAAAATATGTGTTAATTCCAACTGTTAGGAGACACTGCCGACAACGGTGGACAATGTTCACAAACTTATTGTTATCAGATGTTTCCGCCGTCGGGGCAACCAACTTGCGCGAGCAACGGGCTATGACACCGCTTCTGTCGTAAACTATGATGCTGTGTAGTTTAGTAGAAGGCGATCCGACGCAGTTAAAATGTAAGTTCTTAAATAGCGCAGTAACCAATCCTCAGGATTGCTCAAAGCATTTAACACTTTACTTTCTCTGATCAGACACCATCTCGGCTTCTCTTGGAAGCATCCAGTCATATGCTACAATTAATGCGCGAAGGCTGCTCGTACACATATCCACCACTGGCTATAGCCAGGTACTCTTATATATAGCTGAGTGAACTGGAGCAATGTAGAGTGAAAAAACTTGCCCAAGGTTTTAACACCGCAGCACAGGATTCGAACCCGGGTCCTCTTAGTCGAGATTCCGAAGCTCTACCTCTGAGCCACTGCGCTCTACAATAGTGAAGTTGTTCCAAACGTATAACTATTAAATTATAACATAACATGAAACTATTAAAAATAACCATTGTATGTTTATTCACATTAACACATTCAATATATCTAACTACATATGTACTGTATAACACAATTAATAAGCCAATAACGCAGTTCAACATGAAGCGTTTAAATATACGGTAAAATGCACCCAATACGACGAGTGGTGACCTTAAATCGTTCCAGATAGACTGTCACTTCAAAATGACAAACGACAAAGATGCCCACGCGATATCCATTCAATCAATATAAGGCCACACCCAACGTCTCGGGTTTCGAGCTTTGCTAAGCTTGTTGGTTGGTATTTCTTCCACTGACGCTTGTTTTCATCTTAACGTTTCGTTAGGTGATTATTAGCCGGTATCTCGCTCAGTGAGTCGAACTTTGTCGATAACAGGTGTTAATAATCGATGTAGACAAACCGTTACTGATTTGTTAACAATATTGCAAACACTGCGCCTGATTTTCATATTCCGTACATTGCTGTGGGCGTATTAAATACTGTTCTACCTCTACAATGACAAATAAATAAGTCTGATAAAATGAGGAATGGACGACTTAAGATGAAATGAATGTTCATGATTTGCACAGAAACATGAAATGAATTATATACATAGCGTTTACGTATGCACAGTTTTCCTGTACAGACTTATACTGTCGTTGTTGTGTAACTAGTCTACTTGAGATCCGCATAACGACGACTTGAACCATTTGACAATGCGTATGATATAGCACCAGATTCGTATAATTAGTGTCCGTCAGTCGCATTGCTTCAACGTTATTGTCCACCAACACGTACTAATCGCGACAAATTGAACTACTTATACACGCGTAGATCAACAAATCATATATTTTTGAAACCATTTTAGTATTTACCAACATATCTACGTTATATATCACTTTTGTTGGAAATAGCATTAAATCCTAGGATTTCAAAGTTTGGCTACACGTAAACACATGTCATACATACGTATATAATACTTACGTCATGGAAATGTATACATACGCACATTGCAAGCCGGGTATGCCAGTTGTTTGCGTGAATGAGTGACAGGTGCGTGCGTGTATGGGTGGGCGTGTGCGTGCGTGTGTGTGCATGCGTGTGTGTAAGCTGATATGACATAATAAATCAAACTCTTAGGGGCTTTGTTATATAAACAAAATTCAATAATACATTTTAATAGATATGATCGACCCCACCTTATTCATCCATCCATCCACCCATCGTCCAAAAAAATTGGAAACTCGAATACATATATATATATATATATATATATATATATATATATATATATATATATATATATATATATATATATATATATATATATATGTTTACTGGGGAGCACTATGCTCATTTTTCCAACTACAAATTTATTCCAAGTGGACCCTTTACACCCATCCACATCCAACTTTCTTTTGACTATTGGAATTTTTATACATTTACAAAGCCCATTACTAGAGGACTCATTTTGTCACACCAACGAGTAACACACTTAAAGTAGTTGCTGAACACTGATTGAAATGACGACGTGGACTGATGCAGCGCACGGACAGTTATTGCACATAATAATTTACGTAATACCCGCTCGAGATAATACCTAGATGGACACTGTGATCGTCCGCGGTACGACACGCCTCTATGGCCGCGCCGGTCCGCGATGACCTCGGCTAGAAGTGACCGCGATAGAAATCCTGCACGGACGTGCAGTCGTCCTCCGTCCAGAAATCAAAGATGGTATCTATCGTCTGCTTCTGCGTGCGATGTTCGTGAGCGTAGGCGCACAGATCGCACGAGAACTGCTCCAGGTACACACCGCACTCGTAGTCCTGTTTCCACGCGAAGTACTCGTTATACAAGTCGTCGTTCTCGTCCAGTTTCTTCAGGTACAGCGCGAGCTCCTTGGCCGACGCAAAGTTCCGGATGTCGATAAATGAGTGTGGAGGCAGGAAGGCGGAGTAGTTTCCGCCGCCGAGCACGACGGGAACGATGTCGAGGCTGATGACGCCGTAGAGTTTCTCGGTGATGTACTCGTCGCAGAAGCTGTTCTCGAACGACATGTAGAATTTGTATCGCTTCTGTAGCATCTGTGAACAGTCGAAGTGAAGATGTTACTAATTCAATATGAATTTGTTGATGATCATTAACGTCATTTGTTAATTGTTGTGCATTTAAATGTATTTTAAGCGTCTTGGAATAGATTTATCAATATTTACTGCTATGATGTTTTGTCAAGTGCAGAGAAAAAGATTCATTCGCAAATAATAGCTCGCTACACTGTATAGTAATTGTCTGTATAATCAATATCACACAACTAATGTATGTATGTATGTATGTATATGTGTATGTATGTATGTGTGTATGTGTATATGTGTGTATGTATGTATGTACGTATGTACGTATGTACGTATGTACGTTTGTCGTGTGCGTGTGCGTGTGCGTGTGCGTGTGCGTGTGCGTGTGCGTGTGCGTGTGCGTGTGCGTGTGCGTGTGCGTGTGCGTGTGCGTGTGCGTGTGCGTGTGCGTGTGCGTGTGCGTGTGGCGTGTGCGTGTGCGTGTGCGTGTGCGTGTGCGTGTGCGTGTGCGTGTGCGTGTGCGTGTGCGTGTGCGTGTGCGTGTGCGTGTGCGTGTGCGTGTGCGTGTGCGTGTGCGTGTGCGTGTGCGTGTGTGTGCGTGTGCGTGTGCGTGTGCGTGTGCGTGTGCGTGTGCGTGTGCGTGTGCGTGTGCGTGTGCGTGTGCGTGTGCGTGTGCGTGTGCGTGTGCGTGTGCTGTGTGCGTGTGCGTGTGCGTGTGCGTGTGCGTGTGCTGTGTGCGTGTGTGTGCGTGTGGTGTGCGTGTGCGTGTGCGTGTGCGTGTGCGTGTGCGTGTGCGTGTGCGTGTGCGTGTGCGTGTGCGTGTGCGTGTGCGTGTGCGTGTGCGTGTGCGTGTGCGTGTGCTTGTGTGTACTGCTTGTGTGTACTGCTTGTGTGTACTGCTTGTGTGTACTGCTTGTGTGCTTGTGTGCTTGTGTGTACTGCACGAATATGTGTCTGCATCCATGCGTTATATGTACAAGATGAAGTGAGATTTTCATATTCCACACCGGTGACGCTAGTCCACAAGTCTCCAACTGAATTCACTACAAACAAGGCCGTGTCAATGACACTCACACGGGTAACACCCACAGACCCTTTGAACTGACTGAGTTCTTTATAATATGAGTCGTAGGATATATTTCACATATACTCCCATCGGGATCAACACCCAGTGACCTCAACTGCAGCCAACAATTGCTGGCGGTTGAAAGAAACGTTTTGTGAGCTACAGGCCTCTCGGTATCAAGATAACATCTCGCTATGCCCAAGAAAATGTATGCATTGTGTTAGTCAGTAGGTGTGTCTGTGAAATGAAACCACATCGTCTGACACGTCATGCACTGCATAATTTATTGTTCAAGCAGCTGTGACCTCGTGGTCACCTGGGATAGGTTTACTCCCCACAGTGTGTCATTGGAAGACATTGCGACTTTGCTACGTGAATTGTAACGGTAGAGTTTTGTAGACGAGTCTCAAATATAACATATAATTCCTGGTGCTAAATAGTCGGCATGAAAATGTTCAAATATAATTTTTTGAGTGTCAGAAAGTCGGTCTCAAGTTAAAAACAAATGTTTGTGTTAATTGGGATTGAATAACAGTAATTACATTGCATGCTATTTACAATATTGCAACCGTTGTACACCATATTTGTATCAATGTTAATACTACTATTTATTATATTTACCATATTTATTCTTATTATTACCTTAATCAGTACATTGTATTAGTATAATGCCATTATTATATCATGTAAACAAAGTATAACTTATGAGCATCAGTTAAAACGTACACAACAAGTTAGAGTGCGGTGAATAAACGATAGACTGTACGTTATATAAGCGTCATGCACCGGTGCAACCAGGGGGCATAGAGTTGATTTCAAATTATATACTGATCGCGCACGATAACCGTTGACCTGAACTCTGTTGTAAGAGTACACGACGGACAAAGAGTATTATAGTATTATTACTGTATCACTGGTTATTTGAGCAGTGTTATTGTGTCACGTGTTGCCAAGTATTTGGGCTATGCCGTCAGTGGTATGTTTTATATAACAAGATTGTTGCCAAATCTGAGGACTATCGTAACGACACAGTCAATATATCAAAACTGGTGCATAAATAATAGGCTTTGTAGTTTTAAAATATTTCATATTCCGCGCATAAGGTGGTCGGTTGTGCTAACATTTCAATGGCGTGCCACCAGTATATAGTACTACATCTAAAACAAGATAAACGACCGAACAATGCGCACCTCCAAACATGTTCTTAAATACAGAAATCAACTGTCGCTGGCATCCTTACGGTTCGTCAGATGTCAACGAGTCAAGTTTACACTTTCTGCTATTCAAACTACTTCCTAAAGTAACATACTACTGGACAGACAACCACACAGGCAGTCTCCTGGGTCTGAGAGACTGACACACGAAGGTGGTCCGCCTACACCGGTCACAGTTGAGTGTTTTGGACGTAACTTAGTGGTATATTACTCGGTCGCTTATTTAGTCCCTGTTTAACTTGGTAGATTGTGCCCACATCCTAAAGGTATGTACGATAGTATATCATATGTATTACGTCGTCGGCTGTGTTCCACTCTTGATGAGATCTATGCTGGTATGATAGTATACATGGCCGGATCGCTTGTACTCATCTCCTAACGGGATCTACACTAGTGTATAGTATAAATAGCGAGGTCAGTTGAGTTTCCCTCCGAATGGGATCTACGTTAGTGTGCAGGTTGTATAACATATAACGTGATGGGTTGTGATCACCTCCTAATGGGATCTACGTTAGTGTGCAGGTTGTATAACGTATAACGCGATGGGTTGTGATCACCTCCTAATGGGATCTACGTTAGTATGCAGTTGTATAACGTATAACGCGATGGGTTGTGATCACCTCCTAATGGGATCTACGTTAGTATGCAGGTTGTATAACGTATAACGCGATGGGTTGTGATCACCTCCTAATGGGATCTACGTTATAATGCAAGTTGTATAACGTATAACGCGATGGGTTGTGATCACCTCCTAATGGGATCAACGTTAGTATGCAGGTTGTATAGCGTATAACGTGATGGTTTGTGATCACCTCCTAATGGGATCTACGTTATAATGCAAGTTGTATAACGTATAACGCGATGGGTTGTGATCACCTCCTAATGGGATCAACGTTAGTATGCAGGTTGTATAACGTATAACGCGATGGGTTGTGATCACCTCCTAATGGGATCTACGTTAGTATGCAGGTTGTATAACGTATAACTTTTTGGTGTGTGATCACCTCCTAATGGGATCTACGTTAGTATGCAGGTTGTATAACGTATAACGTTTTGGTGTGTGATCACCTCCTAATAGGATCTACGTTAGTATGCAGGTTGTATAACGTGATGGGTTGTGATCACATCCTAATGGGATCTACGTTAGTATGCAGGTTGTATAACGTAGCCGGTTGTGTACATATCCAAATGGGATGTACTTTAGTATATAACATGTATAGCATGATCGATTGAGCTCACGTCCTAACAGGATCTACGCTGGTGTGTAGTACGTATAACGTAGTCGGTCGTGCTCACTTCCTAATAAGACCGATGTTAATATAAAAATTATAATATGTATAATGATATACTAATACTATGTATAGTATATCTAACGTGGTGGGTCGTGCTCACCTCCTCGTAGCAGTAGTTTCCCTCTGTCTTCGTGCACGAGTACGTGCCACAGCGGCCGTAGATGTGTAGGGACACGTACCGCTGTAGCTCCTGCGAGTAGCGTATCCGGCCGCTGTCCTTGTCGGCACAGTTGCTGATGAACCACGCCGCCACATCCGTCTTGTTGAAGGCCCTGTTCTTCACGGGCGGCCGCGGTTCGCCGGGCAGCAGACGGCGGCACTTGCCGTACGGGTGTGGCAGGTCGGACGTCGTCTTGTATGTGATGCTGAAGTTGAACATCGCCGCCTCGTACGGCTTCAACTTCGTGAACATCCGTCGCGGCGACTCGATCATGAAGAACGCCCACTTCTGGTGCGGGAACCGGAAGCGCGGCAGGCCGCCGAAGAAGCGTAAACGGTGAACGTCGACGAGGATGACGTCACCGCGGAAGTATTGCGAGCGATCGAGGATGAACTCGCACTGGTATTTTCCCCGGCAGGTGCGCGTGTGTCGGACGGTGCCGAATTCCCAGATGTCCCGGTTACTCCAGTAGACGATACGCAAGGGCCGGTTCGTCGGGTCAGCCACCGCCGGAAGCGCGTAGCGCACCCTGCCGGCAACGAACGACGTGTTGACGACATTCATCGAGATTTCGCGAGACCGCAGGATGATCGTGCGCACGTGAGTCGGACACAGCAGTGTCAACACGCAGAACGTCGTGATGACGCTGAGCGATATGACAACGTAAAACCACTTGAGGACCATGCTGGTTCTGCTCGATAGTTTGTACGACGGCCTGTAAACATACGCAGAAACACGTTAGGATCATGCCTAATCCGTGTGACAACCAGTTGGTGTAAACATACGTAGAAACATGCGAGGATCATGCCTGATCCGTGCGACAACGAGTTGGTGTAAACAGACGTAGAAACATGCGAGGATCATGCTTGATCCGTGTGACAACCAGTTGGTGTAAACATACTAAAAACATGCGAGGATCATGCCGTCCCTGGGCAACCGCTTTGGGGTATGACAACGTAAAACCCCTGCGAGGACCATGCCTGATCCTGCCCACAACGAGGCCTGTAAACAGACGCAGAAACACGAGGATCATGCCTAATCCGTGTGACAACCAGTTGGTGTAAACATACGTAGAAACATGCGAGGATCATGCCTGATCCGTGCGACAACCAGTTGGTGTAAACATACGTAGAAACATGCGAGGATCATGCCTGATCCGTGCGACAACCAGTTGGTGTAAACAGACGTAGAAACATGCGAGGATCATGCCTGATCCGTGCGACAACCAGTTGGTGTAAACAGACGTAGAAACATGCGAGGATCATGCCTGATCCGTGCGACAACGAGTTGGTGTAAACATACGTAGAAACATCCAAGGATCAGGCCAGATGTGAGACATGAGAGCGAGTAAATAATCACAAGTATTGAGGATCATACTTGCTAGGCTACAAACAAACATACAAGAGAATCATCACTGACCAGTCGATGTGTAAACACTCGTGAACACATACGAGAACCACGTATATCTTATCTTACAAAGGAAAAGAACTAAATATATTTGACAGCGGCTATTTGGTTAGAACACTTTGACCTACACTGAACCATGCAGGGACGTAGCTAGCCTACGCACGTACGCACGTACGCACGTACGCACGTACGCACGTTCGCACGTACGCACGTACGCACGTACGCACGTACGCACGTACGCACGTACGCACGTACGCACGTACGCACGTACGCACGTACGCACGTACGCACGTACGCACGTACGCACGTACGCACATGCTCGCACGTCATAGCACCGCACGACGCATCGCCGTACGCACTTACGCACGTAGCACGTACGCACGACGACGTACGCACGTACGCACGTCGCATGTACACGTACGCACGTACGCATTTCGCACGTACGCACGTACGCACGTACGCACGTACGCACGTACGCACGTACGCACGTACGCCGCGCACGTACGCACGTACGCACGTACGCACGTACGCACGTACGCACGTACGCACGTACGCACGTACGCACGTACGCACGTACGCACGTACGCACGTACGCACGTACGCACGTACGCACGTACGCACGTACGCACGTACGCACAGCACGTACGCACGTACGCACGTACGCACGTACGCACGTACGCACGTACGCACGTACGCAGTACGCACGTACGCAGTACGCACGTACGCACGTACGCACGGTACGCACGTACGCACGTACGCACGTACGCACGTACGCACGTACGCACGTACGCACGTACGCACGTACGCACGTACGCACGTACGCACGTACGCACGTACGCACGTACGCACGTACGCACGTACGCACGTACGCACGTACGCACGTACGCACGTACGCACATGCTTCCACATCAATAACCGCAGAATGCACACTTCAGCCTTTGGCAACGAAAAGGTCATCATTCACTTGTAAAAAGTTATCAACATTTTGATAACATGGTATTAATTTTAGTTTCCTGACCAGTGTGGACGAAACATACAGCTGCCTGAAGGCTATCATGGCAATGCAGCAGCCGGGCAAATATAAATTTACTAACTTTGAAAAACATTATCAATGTTTTAACGTCCGTAGGCTAAAATTATAAGATTAGAAGCATGCACCGCAACATAACTTTAGACGTGGTGGCATTAATATATTAAAGCTTCACGAGTAAACTGTAGGTGAAAATTGAAAAGTTTTGTTTACGCCAACATGTATCAAAGTATGTTCATATCATTATAGTCTAGTTGTTGACGAAGCTGACTCAGTTGTTGAACAGCTACTGGGAATATTTATTGGATTTATTGAAGCTGGGAGCACAACTGGTGAAGCCCTGGACCTAGCTACAACGTTTACATATGTCCATGAAGAATATGGGATTGTGGTAGCAATGATACGGAGTCAAGGATATGATGGTTCTGCCAACATGGCTGGCGTGCGTCGTGGAGTGCAAGCATGGAGCAAGCATATTATACACACACACACACACACACACACACACACACACACACACACACACACACACACACACACACACACACACACACACACACACACACACACACACACACACACACACACACACACACACACACACACACACACACACACACACACACACACACACACACACACACACACACACACACACACACACACACACACACACACACACACACACACACACACACACACACACACACACACACACACACACACACACACACACACACACACACACACACACACACAAACACACACAATATATATATATATATATATACTACACACTTGTACATAAATACCACAAACTACCTCAAACTAACCACCTCACACTAAGACACACACTAATATCAACTCACACATCTCTGTCAGTTAGGTGTGCCTACGAACATTTCATGTCACCGCATCACGATCGTCGCAATTAAATTCGTCACCTCACGTCACGTCAATAACACATTTGTCTCCGTTATTCTGTCACATTACGGCTTACACACACACACACACACACACACACACATATATATATATATATATATATATATATATATATGCGCTTACTTTGTATCATTGTAAGAGTATCTCCTTAAGAATACCTCGATAATAGAGCCACCTCACAATTAAGGTTACGCCGACGTGAATATGCAACGGTGCGCCGAGTCTCCTGTCAGTGTAGGTGTGCCTAGCGGAACATTTCATGTCAGCCGCCATCACGGAGGTCGTCGCAATTAAATGTCGTCACCTCACGTCCACGTCAATAACACATTTGTCTCCGTTATTCTGTCACATTACGGCTTAATACTCCTCCGCAGTTCGGATAATATTACATATAAATACAAATGCTGTATATGCCTGTAGTGGTAACGTAGTCGAGTGCACGATGAAACCGCTAGCAACTTCGTTGATTAATAAAAATATTGACGACTGTTTATGTCCACTGGACTTTGTAGAAACATTCCACCACTAGAACAAATGGATTTAGATAAACCGATGCTATTTGTATTTGGTTCGAACTAATACTAGGGCTGGAACATTTTCTCGCCATTATAATCATTGTAAGCTGTAGGCGAACGTGCATCGTCACTTTCACTTGATGGTTTCATTCCTTATTGCAAATAGTGACTGGGTTATTTCGTTCGTCATGCCGCCTGTGGTAACGTCGCTATCACTTGCGTCTATAACGTGTCCCATTTTAGTCATTCTTGTATTTCGAAGCTACCAAAAACAGATACGTTTTCCTATAGAGCTTGCAATTGTGATTGCTCATGACACATCACAGTTTACTTCCTGACAGACCTGATCAACCCAACATCATTTTGACTGTGCTGGGAAGTATTAAGCCACTCTGTGATGACTGCGCGACGTATACCCTCGTACACAAATATCCCATTCATACAGCTTAGTGAACTGGAATGAACGAATTTCCTCAAGCTTTGAAATAACTGCAGTAAAACTCGAACACGAAATTTATCGATTGAGAATCCGACGTTCTAAGTTGAGATGTTTTAATATTTGACCAAACTCTGCCAAACTAATAAGAGGCGTGAATGGCAAGAATATAAAATGATGCCAATAATGTATATTTGCTAACAAACACAGCACAAAATGCAAAAACGATGTGTGAGTTGACGAGCGTCGACGAGAGTTGACGAGAGTTGACGAGAGCTGACGATATATGACGAGACGGAGAACCAGGAAGGAACGAAATGTATCAGGAAGCTAGTATATGCGGGACGCGTCTCAACAAGTAACCTGATACGACGTGCCACAAGGGCATTGTGACACTGATTACTACACAGACAAAGCCTTGTGTACCGGATAATAAAGAAGACCGACGGGCGACGACACGCATGAGGTCAACGTTACAATGTCTGCACCCGATATCAATGCCGATTCAACGTGGGAGTTGCTACGTCATTATCCTAAGTGCTAAATATAATTATCTGCGATCACGCACATTTACTCGACAATATCTCGGCTATATCGTTAACGCAACCATCCCTTTTATAATACAACTGCGATTATTAGCGATCAGATAATAACTGGTGTCATGTATAACCAAACCTAGGATCAGCACGACACTGTCTATACAAACGCCACGTATCAGATTAAGAATTGATGGTGTAGACGATTTCTAGCGGCACATGTGACAACGTATCAATTTAGCCAAACAATACATAACTGTGTTCCCGGTTGATTTGAGGAGTGGCGTTTGTTTGCTGCCCTAAACACGACTGGCACATCTTACGGGGACACACAACTGAGAATATTAGTATTAAAACTGGAATATGTTAGGTACATATCTACGCAATGTAGAACTATTTTGTAAATACTTTTATATAGAATCCTGGTCCAATGAGAGAGAGAGAGAGAGAGAGAGAGAGAGAGAGAGAGAAGAGAGAGAGAGAGAGAGGGAGGAAGGGAAGGAGAGAGAGAGAGGGGAGGGAGGGAAAGGAGGAGAGAGAGAGAGAGAGAGAGAGAGAGAGAGAGAGAGAGAGAGAGAGAGAGAGAGAGAGAGAGAGAGAGAGAGAGAGAGAGAGAGAGAGAGAGAGCGAGAGAGAGAGAGAGAGAGGGCGAGAGAGAGAGAGAGACCACCACTTTACACAGCAAAGTGTAAAAAAATCGTTCAATCCATCTTCTACAAAACTCTTTTCCTAAGACGAAGCGCTTTTTCATATAGCATAATCACATGGCTACCAATGATTACCGGAAGCTGTACAGTGACAATCGCTCAGCAATTTGGCCTGAAAACTTAATCTAGTTTGATGGTGTTTCGAACTAATCACATCACTATGAACGCCGAAAACAAACGCCTCAGTGATTCGATGTACCTTTGACGCAACACCTGCTTGGAGTGGCGTAATACAGGTAAACTAGGCAATAAAACAGAAGAACACAGACTACAAACGAAGCGCAACACATCCATAAAAGCACGTGTCGTTAACGTTGTCACGCATGCGCCATGCTCACCTGTGCTGAGTGTCAACTTAACACAACATCGGCTTTCCACACATTACAATCATTGAACACCATGCACTAGTACTATGCGAAGCGGAAATGAACGGGTTATGACGAAATATATGTGAAAACCCGACGTGATGTTGCATGAAGGTCCACGCGCGCACACCGCCACGTCACGTCCCGCCAGAGCAGAGCTAATGTCCGGGACAGGACAACGACAAGAGTAACGGTAGTGGCTAGTGTATGATTGATCACTTTCATCGGGCCAATTGAGGCAAAGGGGAATACCGATACACAGTCCAATCGTGTGTGTGTGTGTGTGTGTGTGTGTGTGTGTGTGTGTGTGTGTGTGTGCGTGTGTGTGTGTGTGTGCTGTGCGTGTGCGTGTGCGTGTGCGTGTGCGTGTGCGTGTGCGTGTGCGTGTGCGTGTGCGTGTGCGTGTGCGTGTGCGTGTGCGTGTGCGTGTGCGTGTGCGTGTGCGTGTGCGTGTGCGTGTGCGTGTGCGTGTGTGTGTGCGTGTGCGTGTGCGGTGCGCGTGCGTGCGTGCGTGCGTGCGTGCGTGCGTGCGTGCGTGCATGTATGCATACACAAGCGTGAATACGTCTATTTGCAGATTTTACATATGACAAACGTGCAAACATGTGTACGTCATACGTAGGTCGGTAAGGAGGCGTGTATTATGCAAGTATTTATATGTGTAAATATATATGTATCTCTGTCTGTGCGAATATATGGTTTTAAATGGTTTAGTGTATCGGAACAAAATACAGACAATCATAGTCAATATATCGACATAAAAAGAAGCACTAATGAATAAATGCCACTAACCACCGAATTTTGGATATTTTAGTTTTTAGGCGTGGACAATTATATGTTTCCGTTACTCGGGGTATTTGAAAGACGCGAAGATTAACCGAATAACCAAGTTATGTTTTGCGGGGATGGCAAGTGTCGCTATTAAGACTAGTAAACTACCTCTCGTTCGCCTCGTGTACGGCAGTTATCATGAACATTTTATACTTACTTGTTTGGAACTCGGCCGTATCTCCTCAATGGCGTGGAATTGATGTACATAGGGCCAGCCAGCGGGGCGCTGTGAACAAACAAGACGGTCACCCCTCGTGAGGTCACGGCAGCGATATCATCGCTTGACAATACCGACATAGCGTGGAATTTGCTATGTCACTCACCAGCATTTAAAGCTATTTTATTAATAGTTCTCGTTGATCAGGAATTATGATTTGATCAACATCATGATTTCATATCATAGGTGTTCACGGCACATAGATCACACTGTGATGGCATGGGTGTTCACGACATGGATTACACGGGAATATCATAGGTGTTCATGGCATGACTCATATGGGGATATCATAAGTGTTCACGGCATAGAGCAGATGGGGATATCACAGGTGCTCATAGAGAGATAATACAAAATCAGACGGGGATGTCAAGGGTATTCACGGCATAGACTTAATGGGGATCTAAAGTGTAAGAAAAATATCAAGAGGAGTTTATGCTAAGTTTCCGAAACAGGAACATACACGTGTACGAACGCACGCACATACGCACGCACACAAGCACGCAAGGAAACGCGCTCGCGCAAACGCACGCACATTTCTTATTGCATTTTATATAATAACTCTGTACATCACGTTTCAGCCTTTTGCCATCCTTTTTAGTTGGGTTTATGGTCCAAATGTTCATCTTGAAACACACACGGTTTTTTTATTAAACAATAGATGTAAAAAACGGATATATCGCGTTTTATATTTCATATATTTCATATTTCATGTCTTACATTTCATGCGTGACTTCGTAGGACTTACCTTCGAATCATTGCGTTTTTGTTGCTCGAGTTGAGTTGCAGGGAGACGTCGGCCCGCAATGAATAGCGTAATCCGATACGACGTTAACAGCCTGCTCTCTGAGGAGACGCCACTGCCTCTTTTTACTGGGTATATCTACAAAAGATATGCTTGTCACATTTCACCTCGGCTCTCGTGTTGCTTTGTACACCTGTAAATGTT
>JAODUO010000571.1:392500-400000 GCA_025642075.2 Ridgeia piscesae
ACACACACACACACACACACACACACACACACACACACACACACACACACACACACACACACACACACACACACACACACACACACACACACACACACACACACACACACACACACACACACACACACACACACACACACACACACACACACACACACACACTGATAACTACATAACGTTTGAAGACATTAACTGAAATATGAAGACATTAATCGAAACAGTTTCTGTAAAAAGATAAGTTCCTACATTTCTTAGTGTCCTGCTTACGACTGCTCCAAATTATATACTCTTTACTCGGTGCCAGACCAGTTCAATGGAATACCAAGCATTCTGCACTAATTGCAGTAATTATTATTCCGCAAGTCTATTTAGCTATTGTCTATTGGTTAGGTGCGGCTCTCAATCAGACGGCTGGACCATTGGGACAGGCCAAGATTCGCCAGCAAAAGATTCGACCCGGAAATATTAATACTTTATCTAAAGTCATAGGCCAATTTGAACCTTCACCTCCAGGATGCTACACTCTGCTAATTTCATCCGTTAACAGCGGGAGTCTAGTGTCAAGTCTAAGTTGGTCCCGCCGTCTCTTTCGTCGTCTTCCTCATTTTCTTAGTTCTTTAATTAATTAAAAATAGTAATGACCATAATAATAGCAATACTAATAATAACAAACCAGCGCGCTCCACAGGAAACAAAGCAACACTGGTAAAAGAACAATGTAGCTTGAACATGAAAATGTACTCCTTCTTCCATAAAATATAAACTGTGAATAAAAAGATCTACTGATGAATGTGAATTGTTGTGGTACTATTCTCGCATTCCTGAATATGTATAAGTTACTAATAAGTATCAACTATTATTGCTGGCTAGTACTGCGAATATGTTACAAAAACGGACAATGACCTTATACGGGATACTACATTGAAACACTGTTAGACTCTCGATATGTATAACACGAGTACTTTCCCCACTTTGGCTGATAATCTCATATACAGCTGTAGTTGTGCTGCGTCATGTCCCAATTAGGAGTAGGCTACTGGCAATACAACTGCAGTGTGAAATTAGTAATGAAATGTATGTAAGTTCCTGTCCCGGTCACTCTCTCTCCTTTTGTACGTTAACACACGTTAAAAATATATACAGTGATATTAGGAAAACGACCCGCAGAGTAATTATGTGGAGCAGAATACCACAACTCATCGTGAGTGTCTGCAAATAGTTTCAGTCGGGCAGAAACTGTTGTTACGTCTCACGGAAGGTAACCCGCCGTGAACTGTTTACTCACACGCCTTGTGACGCAGGTACAATACAGTACTCGCGGCAGCTGTGCGCTCTAATACCGTCAGTGTTACTCGTCACGCGTGGCCAAACAAAGGTCGCACGTTACGCCTGGCCAAGCAACTGCACTCGGGTTAATTTAGGTGATTGGTTATATATTTCAGGGTATAAAGCAACAGCAATCGCGTGTTTATTAATGTTGGGATTCACTTACATATCTTAATTTATATGTTATTAGACATAGCATATAGAGGGGTTATGTAAATAGATAAATTTGGTGATGCTCCAGAGAAATATATTTAATATGTAAACTGTAGTTAGTGTAAATAGTTAGTCTTGAAGTCAGTCCAAAAATTAGCAGTAATAACTGTTTTTGGATTCGATTCAGTAACGGTTTTTTCAGAGGCGAAATCAATTCGCTATATACAGTTAATATCGTAGATAAACTGTACAGTGGTATTTCATTACAATAAAGTATCGTATGAAATAAATAATTCCATCTAGTTGATGATATATGATGATCCACAATTGCGTGGTTGAAACAACGCGGACAAAGTACAACGTGTAACTGGTGCAGCGAATGTAACATTTATTTTCGAATTCAACAGAATGTAATATGCGATATGGGAAAACCTCGTAAGAAAAGGATCGTACAAACCTGTCGATATTTACCTATTCGTGCAAAGCGTACTGCTGCTGCCACATGTATTTCCGTGATCACTGTTGGATTGAGTCTAAAAGGAACAGTGTTCAACTGTACAATGGCCTGACTTGTAACGGCTAAAACGGAGACTCGCCCAACCGACACGTACTGCGTTTTCATCCATTGGCTATTAAAACATCACCACTCGTTGTCAATTTCGTAGAAGTTCAGTTCACATATACGCACGCACGCACGCACGCACACAAACACACACATGTATATGTATATATATATATATATATATATATATATATATCCGCACACTTTGTTTCCCAAGGTTTTGGTTGGATAAACGGAACGTGGGGATTAGCAAAACACCTTATTATTTATACTTGGTATCCAGATGGTTCACACACAAAACACGCGGATAAAGGAGACATAACTCTATACATAGATTTGTTTACTAAAAATGTAAGTATTTTACGCCCAAGTTACCATGTTAAATACTTCCAAATGTTAGGGATAAACTGTACTTAACAAAATTTAATTTTTAATTCGGTAAACAGTTTTGGATAGGAAAATCTGGTGATCATCCTTGAATCAGACTTGAAGCTTTGTCTTCTTATTAAAGCATGCTGATAAACCGTATCCACGAAAATAGGTCGATGGAAGATGAACAATACACGTGACTCACCTCGTGGGTATGTCGACCTGATTTGAATACAATATAATAGTAATATTAATAAAAATAAGAACATCTATGTAGCGCCATACATTTATATAACATCCATTCGGAGGTGCTGTGAGTGCATACTGATCTATACATGTATATATGCAAACATGGCTACCATAAACGAGAATGACTAAGGCCAGAGGAAGGCTTTCAAGCGGGAGACGGTGAAGTTGACTCCGAATAGTCCCACTTTGCATGGTATCAGCTAAGAACACTGCACCCTCTCGCTGGACAAATCTCAGACCAAAACTGCATCTTTTCCGTGCCGAACTGCGAAGTTGGTTTGTAATTCCGTTTAGCATTGACGACAGGTAGGTGAGTCTTCAGAGGTTACCATTTCACAATTTCTTCACCATCAGACGTAGTGTCGCTGTGAGCAGACACGTTCACATTTCCCTCCCACAGCTTCCGCTTCATTGTGAATGTTGGCACTTTAATTAAACAGCTTCAAGACGTTGCCTTCCACCGATAGTTTGTCCACGAATGTTCAAGTCTTCAAATTCGTTATTGAAATGGTGGAACTATTCGGCGATCACCTCTCGTAGTTATTCTTCGTTTGTTTCATGTTCTCCGTGATGGCCGGTAGATCGCGACGTGATATTTACACAAATGTCGATATAACCAATGTGTGCTCTTAGTTACATGTTATGCGAATGCAAATCGATGAATCATTCAATGAAATAGTTTTGAATAGTGAATTCGTTCGTTCACTTGGAAAACGCTGCTAAACATGGCCGGCACAACGTTTCGTCAACACCAGCTACAATATCCATGGCATATCTCTTTTGAAACACTCCTCTTTTAACACCAATCAATGATATTGCCCACGAAGACTGTGGTCGGTCTCCGGTCACGTGATATGATTGATGTTGATGTCAGCCACACGCTGGGCGTGTTACCTGCACTATTTAGGATGTGAATGGGTCATTATATTGGGATTCCCATCAGGTGTGTATCCTCCTTCAAATTGAGGGGTATTTGCGCTGTTCCCACGGATGACGCAGTAACGACTGACGAAGTCAACTGCTATAATTGTGTAGTTCAACGCCACTTAATTCCACGGTATACAGAGACGATCATGCAGGTGTACTGTAATGCAGCGCAACAACCACTTGCTTGAGAGGTTAGCTAATCGGTAAGTGCTAATCGGTAAGTGCACGAATGCGCGACACTAGCCTTTCCATACAACTTGACCTGTGTTACTTCAGTAAGCTTTTTATTGTATTTTCAAATGATTGAGTTTGTTAAAGGGGGAGTGAAGCGGCTGAACAACCACAGCCCAAACATAAGAACATATAATTTACAATATTTGTCACCATTTTTATTTCTGGTTTTATCAATTGCTGATTTACATATGAGTCTGGGTTTGAATGCTTTGCCTGTGTGTGTGCGTGTGTGCGTGTGTGCGTGTGTGCGTGTGTGCGTGTGTGCGTGTGTGCGTGTGTGCGCGTGTGCGCGTGTGCGCGTGTGCGCGTGTGCGCGTGTGCGCGTGTGCGCGTGCGCGTGTGCGCGTGTGCGCGTGTGCGCGTGTGCGCGTGTGCGCGTGTGCGCGAGTGCGTGTGTGCGTGTGTGCGTGTGTGCGCGTGAGCGCGTGTGCGCGTGTGCGCGTGTGCGCGTGAGTGCGTGTGTGCGTGTGTGCGTGTGTGCGTGTGTGCGTGTGTGCGTGAGTGCGTGTGTGCGTGTGTGCGTGTGTGCGTGTGTGCGTGTGTGCGTGTGTGCGTGTGTGCGTGTGGGGTGTGTGCGTGAGTGCGTGTGTGCGTGTGTGCGTGTGTGCGTGTGTGCGTGTGTGCGTGAGTGCGTGTGTGCGTGTGTGCGTGTGTGCGCGTGAGCGCGTGTGCGCGTGTGCGCGTGTGTGCGTGAGTGCGTGTGTGCGTGTGTGCGTGTGTGCGTGTGTGCGTGTGTGCGTGTGTGCGTGAGTGCGTGTGTGCGTGTGTGCGTGTGTGCGTGTGTGCGTGTGTGCGTGAGTGCGTGTGTGCGTGTGTGCGTGTGTGCGTGTGTGCGTGCGTGCGTGTGTGCGTGAGTGCGTGTGTGCGTGAGTGCGTGTGTGCGTGTGTGCGTGCGTGCGTGCGTGCGTGCGTGTGTGTAAGTAACACCCATACACATAAAAAGTGACTGGTCACGGTAGATCAACAGGATTGCTTGCGCTGGAAACATTGCATTGTAAAAAGGGGTCTATGGGCAACTGTTTTCTAATATACGCAGATAAGCTGTTAGGCAGCAGAAAGGCTCCCCAGCTGGAGTACTTCCAGTCAGAGAGTACTGATGAATAAAAGCTACCTGAGTAATTGCTAGTCAGAGGGGAGGGGTACTGATGATCAAAGGCTACCTGGGTCAGTGGGCAATTGTAGCTAATAGTAGTGGATTATGCAAAATAGCAGATAAGGCAACTTGGGTCTCAGGCTTACATCAACAGTAAATGCACTGAAGAAAGGTCAGACACAGAGCAGAACCACGGTGGCTGCAAGTCAGAATTCAACGATATCAATGCTTTGAATTAGGAGTGTTGTAATTCTTGGTTATCAGTTATATTTCAAATCCAATTACATTTTAGAATCTTATTTAAATCCAAAATATTACTTTAAAGACCATACCTTTTCAACTCTGGGTGTGTGACTCACCACGTATGCCTGTTATTAATTTGTGTTAAAATTTTGGACGCCTAACAATTAATCCTTAATTGGTGCTGTTCCAGTTTGAAGGTAATAATTGAGCAAGCACGCTATTATACCAATTGTTTTCTCCAAATATAGGTCGAATGATTGCAAACATAAATGTATGCTTTTAATAGCAAGGAGTAATACATAATTTATCAACTTTTGAATGTATGTATAGCGAGGAAAACAATGTCACAGGGAAAAACAAAGTAAATTCAAATGTTAAACATATTTTTGTGAATGTGCATCTGTCATGAAAAAATAAAATCAACATACAATTTGGTAAGATTGTAACATTTTGCTCATGATGATAGAAATATCCCAACATCCATACGTTCTAAAAGTAAAAATCCCACACATAATACACATGGTTGAAGGTATTCTTTGGGAAATGAAAAGGATTCTTTCGTGTCCCAATTAATAACGAAAAGGCATTTTTTTAAATATATAAATCTTTTTGTAATGTACATAAGGTTTAATTAATATAACGATTTCATGTATCTTTATGCCTTTGTGTCATTATAAAAATGTTTTATTAGTCACCAATGAACCTGATATTATGTCGAAATAGAATCCCTTTCGAATCACAAATATATCCACGTACGCGGAATTTCTAGTTAAGGATTGATCCGCCTAAGTTATCCCTAAATGACATGGAGATAGCTTATTAATAGAACATATTTCTAATGAAATAAACACAAACTATTAAAATGTGTATACTAACAGGATTGAGTACATTATAAAATAAGAGTTTAACTTGATCAAAGAATCACTTTTCAGGACAATTTGGTACCCGAAAAATCCCTTCCGAATCCCATTAAAAATATTTATGTTATCCTGTTTAAACCATACTGCGTAGTCATTCCTCCCGGTTACATCGAACTTCAACTTCCTTTCCTTGATAAGACATCGGAGAAATTCAGTGCAGTCTTGGGGAAATTTAATTCGTAGAAACATCTTGTTACTGTTTGCCACAGTCTCAGATTTCTGTCGAAGACAACCTGGAAGCTGTGGTGTCAGTGATCAGACAATAAGACATCGGCGAAA
This sequence comes from Ridgeia piscesae, assembly GCA_025642075.2. NCBI lineage: Eukaryota > Metazoa > Annelida > Polychaeta > Sabellida > Siboglinidae > Ridgeia > Ridgeia piscesae. The sequence goes on from JAODUO010000571.1 coordinate 398,856, forward strand.
TTCAATGTTGTCTTGGGCAAATTAAATTCGTAGAAACACGTTGTTACACTGTACATGGAAACTGAGGTGACAATGTTCAGACAAATCCGCCACCGCGGTAAGGACTTCTGTCACGGCCTGCGACATTTATTGCTTAGACCATAAGACATAAATAGTTATCGTCGCTTGTAAAAATTCCTCAACACTACCACCCCATTTGACCGTTCGCCTTTAGACGAGCCGTTCTCTCTGACGGGCGTCGACTGTCTGCTGATGACGGTGCATAATGATCTATACCGGAAGGCGCTGACCGTGAAACCACTTCCGGAAATATGTCACCTGGTCGCCTCGAAGCCAGGTCTCTTCAGGGGTAGTCTCGCTTAACCGACTGTCGGTTGGCTGCATAACTACGCCGAGAAGACAGTCCGGTGACTTTGCCGGCTTTTGAATATTATCCGTGTGTGATTAACACTGCTGCCACGTCACTGGTTAATCCTGCCGTAATTCTGTTTTATAAACAACTGCAAATTTGTATTTGTATTTATTTTGTATTAATATCAGTTTCATTTTGAATATTTTTTTTTATAATACAGCATTATCTGATAAAAGTATCCTTATTTAATTTGTTATTTCAAATTCGGCCTGAGAACCAATCTGCGTCTCTACCCTAATCTGGGGTAAGGCCGCCCTGTCTGTTAGATGGGCGGCCCATTAATTCCACAGGCGGAGTTGAGGGGCTGAAAAGTGCTGCCACCTCACGGAGTCTTGGTAACTTCAGGGGCAGTGATGAAGCGATATTGCCGAAAGAAATTGACTGAAATGGAACTTTGCCCTTTTAAATAAACGCAAGATTTTACCGAGATATATTCCCATCGATACGATTGTTCTCCAAGATGCCTTCGTCTATCGTATGGATTTAGAAATGCTGCAGCAGGGTGTCATTTAAAATGCTGCAATTAATGCGCAACGACTGTTCGTACACATATCCACCACCGTCTATAGCCAGGTAGTCATTTATGCAGCTGAGTAAACTGGAGCAATGTAGAGTGAAAAAACTTGCCCAATGTTTTAACATCGCAGCACAGGATTAGAACCTGTCGAGAGTCCGAAGCTCTACCTCTGAGCCACTAGGCTCTACACCACAGTTATATCAATATTCTTGCAAA
>JAODUO010000571.1:415000-427966 GCA_025642075.2 Ridgeia piscesae
CAACTGCCCCCAGCCTCGTTTTCGCGCGCGAGACTTGCAGGCCCTATTGCGGCCGTTCACACCACCGACCACAACAGCGTGCTGCGACGCTTGCGTGGATACGTGTAATCTGAAGACGTCGTTGTCCGCATGACCCGCTGTGTGTCTATTCAGCAAGGGTGACGGCGTGTGCCTCGTAGGCCTGACACTGGTTGTGTAATCCAGTGTATGTCGAAAAGTGACTAAACCTCAATTTATTGACTCTGGACACTTACATGAATTAGTAAATTGACATGAATACAATTAATTAAAATTATTGAAAAATAGTGCGTAATAAGGTTAGATAAATCTGACTAGTCCAGGAGCGTTAGGGTTGAATAATTAATATACTATATATATATATATATATATATATATATATATATATATATATATATATATATATATATATATATATATATATATATATATATATATATATATATATATATATATATATATATATAGTTACTACACAACACATCGACAATCATGGTAACTACCGGATGAATTGTCCTTGCCACGGGCCACGGACAGATATACACTGGACTGCTGGTTCAAGGTAGCCGCAGATGACAAAATATTATTTTATTAAAACATCTCCATGAAATCCTCTATAAAATGTATGTTTAATCAAATTTGTGCAAATACATGTTTTGGAAAGTTGGTTTGAGTGAAAATAATTTGAGGAAATATATAAAAACTAACACATTCCCTGTGGAGTTATGTGGTACTACAAAATAGCTAAGCGCAGTTGACATCCTACTGTTGTTATACTTCAACTCTTACATCAACAAAGCTCATCAAGCAATATTCCAGTTAAATTAATCTGACGATGTAGGAGATATCTCTGCAACAGGTTGTGAGCTAACTAGATTTACAATCAAATGTGTGGTATGGATTCTATAAGATAACTATTTATTTACGTGTAGTTGTGTATCAACCTTTTTGTAACACATTGACTGCAAATATTTATCATATCGCTAAACGTTGTTCTGGATGGATGCAATGGCATCCAGATGGTTTAGTGTTCACGGTGTTCCACAAGCATAATGTATGTGCATCACAGCTCAGTTTTGTTTTCATGTATATGATCGATCGATGTAAATAAATTCAACATGCCACAAAATTATCAAAGTGCACAATGAATATGGTAGCGCCGTTTCTGAACCAATCACTTTAATAATACTCAATTTTAACAGTACTCGAAAATTTGATGACTTATCGCAGAGTGCTAAATAGTTAGGGATTTACATAGATATATCCATGCCATGCTATCCGACGCACTCGTCAAAACTTTCAAAAGTCCTGGGGCATCTAGTTCAACTTTTGGCACTTGGAATACTTTTACCTGTAACAAAAGGACATTAGAATACCTTTTCAACTTATTATAGTTACTATATATATATTATAATATAAGATGATACGTTATAGTCTCAACTGTGGAGTTGAAGAATATGTCACCAAATCTAATAAGGATGTATATTCGAATATGTTGGTGTGGTTGATGTAGAACCTGTGGTTTTCGTGACACCTTTCAAAATTCGAAAAAGCTATGATCTTAACTGAACAGACAGATTGTCACACAAGCAGCAATCCCACAGTGAAGTATGCTTTCAGTGATGGAGCGATAAGACAGAACAGGTATTTTCTAACTGATGCTGAGAACTCTCAGTCTAGGGAGAAAGAACAACTGCTGGCTAACTTTAGGGCAAACCCTGAAACATGGACATTCCAACCAAGTTTGTCATCAAGATGTACACCTAGGTATTTGTACTGATTGGCATGGGCAATTTCTTCAACCTGGATAACAAAAGGCAAATGATCAGCATATTCAGGCAATATAAGCAACAGTACAGAATAGAGCTAACTAATTTTATATGGATGACATTGTTTGTATACATTAAAAACATGCAGAATATTTCATACTATTAAAATTAAATCATGAAATGTAGTTATACAAATAAATACACAGTAAAATAGAATTAGTTTAAAGATCAATAGGATGCAGGGCATGGAAAGATATATTTCAATTAACAATTGTACTTGACTATAAAGTTAAATACTAATTATCTAACAAGGCTAATATGCATATGTCATATACGACAGCTATTGTTTTTAAACAGAAGCATATATATATATATATATATATATATATATATATATATTATTTTTGACGAAAAGGTGTATTGCTAAAAACGCATAAAACATTACGACGCCCTATAAATGTCCCCCCAAACAGTACTGTTTCAGTGTTTAGGCTGAAGAGTTACACAGCACGGCTAGTAGGCCTACTGGTCAAACTATATAACATATATGTTGTATAGTTTGACCAGTAGGCGCACTACACTGTATCTACATAAAAACAGGTGTAAACCAAAATATGATTCACAACCTATGATTTATCTTGCCTGCATGTCATGGGCCTGGCAAAATTGGCTAAAACTTGTTTTTGCTTACTCCTTGTTTTTGCTTACTGCCATCCGGCCCAATGCCCGGCAGAGAAAAGAGTAGGGTTGGGCAAACGGATAACAACCCTTTCCCATAAAAACAGATTGTTACGAAAACGTCGATCAAAGGAACTCTACTGAACTTGGGAGAGGGAGGGCCTCCTGGTGAGAGTATGACGCCATGCAGTGAAAGCCGTTAGGAAGCTATATTGCTGATACCGTTTTTGTCTTCCAAGAAAATCTCAAAAATCGTAACGTGAGATCGATGTTCGAAGCAAGCAAAGCAGCCCAAATAGCAAGGGAACGACGGGCCTACAACATCACAGTACTAGGGCTATTTGAAACGAGGTGGACACAGTCGGGGCAAGTCAGACTCAATACGGGAGAAATAATTCTATACCCGGGGCATGAAGAAGAATGTACACATCACACAGAAGGCGTGGCACTCATGTTGATACTGTACTCGGGGCATGAAGAAGAAGGTACACATCATACAGAAGGCGTGGCACTCATGTTGATACTGTACTCGGGGCATGAAGAAGAAGGTACACATCACACAGAAGGCGTGGCACTCATGTTGATACTGTACTCGGGGCATGAAGAAGAATGTACACATCACACAGAAGGCGTGGCACTCATGTTGATTCTGGGTAAAAAAATTCCCGGGGGGCCCCTGAAAGGGGGGAAGAAAGCACACCATACAGAAGGCGTGGCACTCATGCTGACACAAGAGGCGCATGATTCTCTCATTAGTTGGGAAGCAGCGGGACCAAGGATCATCTATGCCTCGTACAAAACAAAGAAAGAAAACATCAAGCTCAACATCATTCGGTGCTATGCACCCACAAACGACAAGGGTGAAGAAACAAGGAGGAATTTTACAACAAACTGCAGACATGGTGTGACAAACTGAAGGAGAAGGACATGACAATATTCGTGGGAGACTTGAACGTCAAAATCGGAGCAGACAACAACGGCCACGAAGACGTTACGAGCACACAGGGATTTGGCAAAATGAATGAAGATGGGGAGATGTTGGCCGAACTTTGTGCATTTAACAACATGATCATCGGAGGCAGCGTGTTCCCGCACCGCAGGATTCATAAGGCAACCTGGGTAGCACCGAACCGCAGAACATAAAATCAAATCGACCATATCTGCATAAGACGAAAGTTTAGAAGATCAATACAGGATGTGAGCGTACAGAGAGGGGCAGATGCAGCCTCAGACCACCATCTAGTGCTGGCCAGAATGAAGATGAAGCTAAAGGTAAAGAAGAGCACCAGAACTCAGTACAATGTGGACTTCCTAAAGTACAGGGTGACAACAGAGACCTTCCGACTTACAATCAGAAACAAATACGAAGCCCTACAAGATCTTCTTGACGAAGGAAACATGTGCATTGACAGACAATGGCAACAGATCAAGGAAATGTGGACCAGCACATGCAGCGAAGTTCTGGGAAAGAAATAAATACCAACAAAAAGACTGGATTTCTGCAGACACTGTCAATTAAGTGCAATTGAGGAAGGAAACGAAAGGTGCAATTAACAACAGCCGAACGAGAGCAGCAAAAGCAACAGCACAGGAAGAGTACACAGAGGCAAACATCTAGAGCAGTCAAGAACAGCGTAAAAACAGACAAGGAAAACGTCATTGAAGACCTAGCCAAAGAAGTAGAGGATGAATCAGCCCAAGAATACACGAAACAACTGTATGAAATAACAAGAACATTATCAGGAAAGTACAAGCACTCAGACAGACCCATCAAAGATAAGAATAGCAATGTACTTACTTACCAGTGGTGAAGACCAGTTGAAGAAATGGAGGTAACGTTTTGAAGAACTGCTGAACCAGCCACCACCTCAGAACCCTCCAGGCATCGCATCAGCTGAAGAAGTACTCCAGATCAACTGCGAAAGACCAAGTAAGGCAGAGATTGAAAAAGACATCCATCACATGAAGAGAGGGAAAGCTTCCAGCCCAGACAAAATTCCTGCTGAGGCAATCAATGCTGATATAGATACCTCCATAGAGGTACTACATGATCTAATCGGGAAGATATGGGAGCAAGAAGAAATACCAACTGAATAGAAAGAAGGGTACCTCGTGAAGCTGCCAAAGAATGGAGATATGCAAGAATGTCGGACCTACAGAGGGATAATGCTCCTATTAGTACCCGGAAAAGTCCACAACAGAGTCATCTTGGACAGACTGAAGACAGGGGTGGATGCCAAGCTCAGAGACCACCAAGCTGGCTTCCGTAAAGACAGATCATGCACCGACCAAATAGCAACACTGCGAATCATTGTTGGACAATCCACGGAATGGGACTCATCCCTGTACATAAACTTTATAGATTACGAGAAAGCATTTTATATTTCGACTGAGATACACTGTGAAAGCTTCTACAGCACTACGGGATAAAAGATAAATGTATATCTCGGATAAGAAATACTTATGAAGATATGGCATGCAGGGTCATTCATGCAGGTCAACTTACGGATTGTTTCGGTGAAGACAGGGGTGAGACAAGGAAATCTTCTGTCACCATTCTTATTCCTGCTCTCCTTAGACTGGATCATGAAAAAGACTACAGAAAACAGAAGAAATGGGATCCAGTGGACACGTTGGAGCCAGTTAGAGGACGTGGACTTTGCGGATGACCTCGCTCTCCTCTCACACAACCATAAACAGAAGCAGGAAATTACAGAGCTGCTAAACACAGTGTCAACATAGCTATGAGTCAACATCAACAGAAGCAAAACAAAGATATGAAAGTCAACACACAAAAAACAACAACCCTACCACACTACCGGAAGAGACAGACTCGTTCACATATCTGGGCAGTACAATCAACAAAAATTGAGGCACAGAAGAAGTTATCAAAGCAATGATACAGAAGGCAATGGTTGCATTCATCATATTGAGAAAAAAAATTGAGAGCAAAACAAATCAAAATTAACACCAAACTGAGAATATTCAATTCAAATGTCATGGCAATTTTGCTCTATGAATCGGAGACATGTACACAGACGACACTAAAAAGAATACAGACCTTTATCAATAAATGCCTGCGCAGAATCCTACACCCGAAGTGGACAGACAAGGTATCCAACACTATACTCTGGAAATGGACCAAACAAATACCCATAGAAAATGAAATAAAGAAGAAATGGAGGTGGATAGGACATACACCCAGGAAACCACAAAACACCATCCCCCGTCAAGCCATCACATGGAACCCCCCAGGGAAGAGACGAAGAGTTAGGCCACGAAACACCTGGCAAAGAGACACGGAAAAAGAAACAAAGGAGATGGGATACACCAGGAGAGAAATGGAGAGGATGGCCACGGACAGAAAACAGTGGCGTTCCTTGGTCGATGGCCTACGCTCCCAGCAAGCAAACAGGCATAAGTATGTAAGTATGGCTATGCATGTGCTATGCACAATATACAGCGTGTACAACGTTGGGAAATTAATGCAAAACATCTGGAACTACACTGAAGACAGCCACAACATTTACCAAACTAGTCACATTCATCATTTTGGGAAAATTCTCATTGGCATTGAATTAAGCAGTTATATTCGCCGCAAGAATCCTGCCTATGTCTGGCAGCTCCGTGTTGCCACTCAGAAACCGGAAGTGCGGAATACATATTTTGCGCTGGTGACATTTGTAGCCCAATCCTGCCCCAAGCGCAGGAGACAGTAGTCCAATGTACGTAATGTGTTTTTATAAGTTCGTGATGTAACCCTTACCTACACTGAACCAGAGCCTTAGATAGATAGAATCTGGCCATTGACGTACCGATTTGTGATTGGTCGATGGATGTGGACGCCATTTTCGGTCTAAATTAAAGCGTCTTCAAGCAGTATGGCATATAATGCTTTGCTGTTCTGCTTGGGGATGCTCCACTAACAGCAACACATTTAAATTATATGGATTCCCTTTTGATAGGAAAAGATTATAAGCATGGAACGATAATGTCGATCGTGAAGGATGGAAAGCAAAGCCAGGAATTTCGAAATTGTGCGAGGTAGGTGACGACATAATTACGTAGCCATAGCCTACTACTAGTACTAACGAGCAGTAATATAGTCATTCGATAATTCTCGTGTAAACAAACAAGGCACATGTTTCCATACGATGTCTAAATGCCTATCGTTCATGTAATGATATAAGCAATTTATACTTTGAAACTGGTTAGACTTAGAGTGAAGCACCTATAATTTTACAAGACTAACAGTAACAAGACCAAAATACCCAAAATTGTATTATCAAGAAAACACACAAGCCTCCGGTTTGCCACGTTTTTAACTTTGTTACATGCTTATAGACGTTCATTGATTTGCTCTCTGTGACTGTAAAATAAACATATCGATTAATTGGTGTATTTGTTGAATAGGACCCAGTCACAGTAGGTGTCGTGATTATGAATTAGAATTGGGTTGGTGGAAAATAAAACTTGTTTTTCTGTTTTACTCTTTGGTTTTGATTCAGTAGCAAATGCATAGAGGAGGTACATGAATGTATGTATAATGCAAAGTTTTATCAAACAACCTATTACAGGAGAATTGGCTAATTTAACTATACGTCTAAGGTTAAGTAGTTCCTTTTAAATAGTCAGCAGTTATTTAAGCGTCTACTAACTAAGACCTATTCAGATTTCAGTCTCAGACAATCTGTACACAATAAATGTCTAAACGTAAAATATAGTTTCTGTGATAATTTCAAATAGTCGCGTATATTTATTTTATTCCAGGCACACTTTGAAACCAACCAATTCGAATTACACCGCCTTGATGGGAAACATAAATTAAAACCGAATGCAGCCCCAACAGACCGAGGAGAACCGTGGCTACACCGGGGAGAACCGTGGCTACGCCGGGGAGAACCGTGGTCATACCGGGGAGAATCGTGATGAACCGGCACCAAACCGGGGCGACACCGTGGCACGTCCTTGACACTCAAGAGTGACACTGTGTAAGGCCGTGTGACACCGTGGCTACATCGGGATGATCCAGGGTTCAAACCGTCGCGACACCGGCAATACCACCGTATATATGTGACTGAAAGATACAAATGAGCCAAATCTTCACGGATCACTCCGTAGCACCGGGACATTTTCACAGGGGTACACCGTGGCCAGAACCGGGACAGTGGGACTTTTGTTTCTCGCTGTAGTTTTCAATTGTTCTTAGTTTGTTTCGCAGGGTATGGGTATGCTATAATTGGTACTTGCTCCAGTTACGAATAACAAAATTGTAAAAACTTCCTCCAAGAACCACTCTCATTCAATTAGGTAGGGTGTTTAGCAAAGTAATCGAAATCGTTATGTTAGACATAACATAGCGAAATTACACAAATATTTAATTTGCAACAATTTAAGAAAAGACTCACGCCGTTGTTACTTTCTTCGTAATTATGAATAGTTATTGCAATATTTACAAATAATTACTGTAACTTTGTACTCTATCTTATACAGCTTACTACGGTTACTATATAGCCTATGTGCTTCCATTTGAATAGTAACATGACGTCTGCTATGTCTAATCAACAGAAGCAGCAACTCACAAACCATGAAATGGTATTATAGTGAATTATCTTTACAACACTATTTTACTAAGCAATACTATTACTATGGTTTTGTTGTTCAATAAACTTTAATTCATTCATTCAAATACTACCATTCTTTCCGTTCTACACATATTACATTTTTTTGGTATACACAGATATATTCATCCAAGATTATAAGAAGACAACTTATATTGATGAATGTGTGTCCTAAAATAAATTACTTGTAAATGTCTAGTAATTGTAGCATACTGTTACATGTGCTTGTTACGGGTTTGACAGGGAAATTATTTATGAAACTTGGAGATAGATTTGTTCCACGGTATTTATTGATTGACTAGTACACCAGATCATCACACAGGGGAGTATATAACATGTATACAAATGTACATGATGATACATGACCATGACAGTACGTACAACAATCGGCAATTTGACGGCATCATATCAAAGAGCCGCTACATCTACATTACATTGCGTCATGGCTGGAATGGTAAAGTGCGAAAACAACAATGAAAGATAAGATCATAGACAGTTTTAGTCATATCATTCTAGATTTATATCACGCTCATGGTCGGAAAATGAACGTACCACCTTCCGGCGTCCTAGCCTGAAGGCTGCACTGACTTTAGTTTAAACTAAGCATTGCCATTGGTAATCCATCGTTTCCGTTTTAATTTAACTTCCCTAAACTTCCTACGAGTGTTTCTCAGCATGAAGCCCAATCGTCCAATATCCATTTGCGCAATAATTACACATTATAGAGGCTCGCATCTCCAGTTCAAGCAGAACAACGAAGCATAACATTTTAACACGTCCTGTGGTGATCATGTGCCGAGACCGAAAATGGCGTCCAGGTTTTCAGTTGGCCAAACTATGTATCTAAGGCTCTGCACTGAACCAGGCAGTGCTGCCACGAAACGGACAATATGGTAGTATTTTCTTAATTTGGTAGGGTTTTAGTCCACGGTGTGGCGCCACTATATTACACGACTATAATATAAAAAGGTGGGTTGCCGTATGAAGACTGGGAATAAATGTTAAATCAAACTATATAACAGCATTTTATATACTGTTCGTGTTCAGCAGTACTGTTCAGCGATTCCTTATATCTCAGGATAGGTAAACGCAAACAATTTCAATTGACAACAATTACTTCACCAAGAGTCTAAATAATTTATTGTTATGCATACAATACAGCAGGTGTCAATAAAACATGTTACAGTTGTACCCGCTCTTCACTCGTGTGTCGTCTTTCAGTTCCAACTGGACGGACGGACGGACGGACGGACGGACGGACGGACGGACGGACGGACGGACGGACGGACGGACGGACGGACGGACGGACGGACGGACGGACGGACGGACGGACGGACGGACGGACGGACGGACGGACGGACGGACGGACGGACGGACGGACGGACGGACGGACGGACGGACGGACGGACGGACGGACGGACGGACGGACGGACGGACGGACGGACGGACGGACGGACGGACGGACGACGGACGGACGGACGACGACGACGACAGACGGACGGACGAGACGGACGGACGGACGGACGGACGGACAGACGGACGGACGGACGGACGGACGGACGGACGGACGAGACGGACGGACGGACGGGACGGACGGACGACGACGGACGGACGGACGGACGGACGGACGGACGGACGGACGGACGGACGGACGGACGGACGGACGGCTGCCTGATTGGGTGAGTGGGTGAGTGAGTGAGTGAGTGAGCGAGCGAGCGAGCGAGCGAGCGAGCGAGCAAGGACTGAGTGAGTGAGTGAGTGAGTGAGTGAGTGAGTGGCTGGCTGGCTGGCTGGCTGGCTGGCTGGCTGGCTGGCTGGCTGGCTGGCTGGCTGGCTGGCTGGCTGGCTGGCTGGCTGGCTGGCTGGCTGGCTGGCTGGCTGGCTGGCTGGCTGGCTGGCTGGCTGGCTGGCTGGCTGGCTGGCTGGCTGGCTGGCTGGCTGGCGGGGTGATGAACTGATGAGGGAGGGACGGCGGAACGGCGGGTGGACGGGCGATCAGGTGGGTGGGCGGAGGAAGCGGTGTGCCGTTGAAGACACGGAGGGAATTACTTAATGCTACTATTGGCATATTGCTAAATTGGTCCTTAGGATTATTCGATTTCCTTTTTCATTTCATTCTTTTCTTACTTCCTAACAGTTATCAGTCATCGGCTGTACCCCGCCTACTATTCCAAATGGAACGTCAACTCAAGGCAAAGCGAACATACACATGTTACAAATTATTAATGCAAAGGCTATATGTATATTTTGTTCGTGTAACGTATTAGAAATGTTCTCCAGAGTTGACTACTTAACTTGGCTTTCAGCATATTTACACACATCTCTCTTGTTAACTGGCTGCTTTGTCGTCTGTGCCCTGCCCACTGCTCCAAGTGGAACGCGGAAGATAAATTGATACAAAAAAGTTAAATCTAATTAATGATAATATAGGTTGAACGTATCTGTTAGATGTTCGTGTAACTTCTTGTAAGTGTTCTCCGTGTATGGCTTGATTTGATTCTCCGTCTCGATGGCGAACGATTAGCTTGAACGTTTTTCTTCGCCTGCTCTGCCGTTCACGAGCGCTGTTTGTGACGTCATTCCTTCGCAGTCACGTGATTGGATCAGTAGGAAGAAATGTTTACAAGCATCAAGTAACATAATAGCAAACATTGAGGAACGTCATCAGGAACGTGCGCCATATAGTTGGGGGTTCACTCAACAGGTAGATCTGGAAACAGCATGCTGAGGCCTTTGTCCAACCACTGGACACTACGGCTACACAATGATGATGATGATGACGATGATGAATATAACAGTTCTTGGGAGTATTCGCCTTGGGCAGGCTGGTCTCGGAGGAGCCACCCAAAGTATGATTGAGTACAACTCCTCTTATACGAAAATAAATTACATCATGTGATAAACTAAGACTGCCGGAAGTTCACACGCAAATCAACTTGCATTTGGGATTCATAAAAAGTAAAAGATAATTAAAACAACCCAATACATTGTCGACAGCTTGTAAAATTTGATTTGTTGGAAACGGTACGCGTTGATAACGGGGGTTAATTATTCAACAATATTGGATTGGTGTGTAACAATAGTCATGCGTTGGCCGTAACAGTAACGACATATTGGTTATCAAGCCGAATACACTGGAAACGTCTATTTCCGGGTAGAACTGACACGAGACGGGATGTCGAACTGCTTCAGAATGGTGCACGCAGTATTCGTGAAATGCAATACAATGACCGATAAAAGCAACATAGAATTGTTAGTTGTACAATCTAGCCATGGGCGTCCGCAGAAAAAATGCAGGGGGCAATGTTATCCTGAATCAGAGGTTTAGCCAGCGAGCCGTGCAGCCGTGTTTTGCACGGCCAGTTTTCTAAAACCACGGCCAGTTTAACCCATGCACGGCCTAGACTTGACTATGCCTCGGCGATGCGCACGCCAGGTCCACCGGCCGAATGTGGGAGGGTCCATTGAGGAGTACTATCGCCGCACCATCTATGTCCCGTACATGGATTCCTTAATCCAGTCTCTGGAAAGTCGCTTTGGTGAAAGCAACACGCCATATTTTCACATTTTCGCACTACATCCGAGAGAAATGCAGCAAACAGAAAGAGATGAATTCAAGCACATCGTTTCATCTGTCAAGGAAATGTATGGCATTGACAACCTTGTAGAAGAAGCTCTAGCGTGGTATGAGGTACAGAAGCATAAATCACTGGATGACAACTCTCTGGATATGATCGAGCTGGTGAAGCAGACCACTATGTTCCCTGCTGTGCGCAAGGCTATCCTCATCGCACTGACTCTGCCTGCAACATCATGTACAGTGGAAAGGTACTTCAGCACACTGCGCAGGGTGAAGAACTGGTTAAGATCAACGATGAGTGATACACGTCTGTCCGGCCTCTGCATGCTAAGTGTCCACCGCAACAAAGTGAACAGCCAGAAGACCGAGCTAATGAACAGGGTCATTGACAATTTCGGAAGAGATCCCCGACGGCTCCAATTCCTGTTCCAAGTGTAATGACCTGCTCTAACTGAATGAACTGTTGAAAAAATGTTATGTTATTTTATTCATTTTGTATTTTCCATGTAATTTTTTGACATTTTTGCCCCCTTGCCCCCCCTCCGGACGCCCATGAATCTAGCCGATATAGATAAAAGCGGAAGAAACCACTAACAGCCCACTTTATATTCTCATCTATTGGGCCGATTAAAATAGCCACCTTGATGGACATTGGTTGGGCTGAGTCGGGAGGTTCAGGGCTCCACTGCCGATTCCGTCAGACAACATGACGCCGGTGTGGCGGACCAGAACGTCGAAGGTTAGCGGTTCATGTCAAAAGGTTAGCGGCTCATGGCGAAGGTTAGCGCGACGGTATGCAACGTCGAGCAGTCCAGAACGTCGTTCCACGTATGCACATGCGCGCCGAACTGGCGTAACCTCAGGTGGCCGATCAACTTTGACCCCCTGCCAGAATGACGAGACTAAGTTCATGACCCCCGCGGCGACAGTGTTACATAATAAATCATTTCCGCGCGCTGCAGCGACGACCTACTTTTCAACCCCGTACGTTGCACACTCCAGCGCGCAAGTGTTCTTGTCATTTCTCTGCACAACGACAACGATGCCGAGACGTGTCGATAGCGAATTCAAACAATACACGGACTGCATAAAGCAGTACATAACAAAGAAGACGCACTTGGCAAGTGACACACGCATGAGAAATGCTGTCGTCAGAGCGGTAAAGACTGGAAACTACCAAGTATACGGTGAGTAAATAAAACACAGTATATTGCGGTTTATTATGGCCATACCTCGTGTGTGTGTGTGTGTGTGTGTGTGTGTGTGTGTGTGTGTGTGTGTGTGTGTGTGTGTGTGTGTG